>CAJVPQ010000701.1:0-24119 GCA_910591825.1 Funneliformis caledonium
GATTCAAGTATAACGGATACCTGTAGGACTTAGAGAAAATCCTAAGGTCAGAAACTCCAACGTGTAGAATCAGCTGCCGCAGCCTTTCAACTTAGATGTTAAGATAAACGAAAATGAACCCGGTGACAATGCTTATAAAACTTTTTTGTGACAGGTACATTATAAAGAATAGTATATAATAGTGCTTTTATTTATTTTTCTATTAGGATATTTAAAGGTTTTTGATAAGTTTATATTATTTTATAGTTTAATTATTCAGAATATGATACAATAATTCAATCAATATTTAATGCTAAAAATAAAGAAGTTGAAGCAATAATAATATTTAATCACAATTCATCAGCTAAAATGCATAACTATCTTAAAATAACAAAGGAAAATTCTTAATTTAATTATGCAAAGGTTAACTGAACTATAAAATTTGATATATTAATAAAAATGATATATTATAAAACAGAGTATTTTTATTATAATGATATTATTATATTTAAATTTTATATTAATATTAAATTTAAAATTATATAGTTATTCAATAGTTTTAGTAAAACTTTGTAATTATTAAATAAAAAAATAAAAAACCAATACAAGAAATTTTATCTTTTAAATTAAATATAAATAAAAAAAAGAAAAAATAATAAAATGCTTGATAAAAATTATTAATGCCTAATAATTATTTTTTTGTCTAATAAATGATTTATTATAGTCATTATTAATTATAAAAAATCATGGGATATCAGATAAATAAAAATAAAAATTTTTTTATATAAAATTTTATATTAAAATTTATATTATAATTAATTAACCAATTAACCATTAATTTTTTATCCTTATTTATTTATTAAAATAATAGTCAATAATAAAGAAATTCAGTTATCTGATGAATTTTATTTTTTTTTGAAGATTATCAAAAAAAAAATATAATATAGATTATCTTATATTAATATTATATCTGGTAGAAGGATAATGGTTTGGAAATATTTTTCTTCAAATGGTTTAGATCTATTAGTATAAATTGATGGTTAATAGTGGTTAAAGATAAATTCTTAATAATAATTTATTATTTTATTTAGAGACTATTGAAGAAAATGAATATTTTTTCAAAATAATAATGTATTAATCTATTGAGCAAAAAGAACAATAAATTAGTTTTCTGAAAAAAATATTTCACATCTTCTATGACCTTCACAGAATCCCAATTTCAATCCTATAGAAAATATTTGAAATGAATTAGAGTAAAGTATCTATAAATAAAATCTATTACTAAAAAATAAAACTAAGCTATTTAATTTCTTACAAAATGAATAGTTAAATATGGATAGCTCAATTTATGATAATCTTATAGAAAGCATTCCTTATTATATTAGAGCTGTTAAAAAATTAAAAGGCTATTTAACTAGATATTAAATTTATATATTAACTAATTGAATATTATATTACTTTAATATTTAAAAATACTATCAGATTCTTGTAAAAATGCATATCAATTGTCAATTTTTTTTAGGAGAAATATATATAAACATTGAATATGAAATATAAATCTTGTTCTTCTAATTCAAAATGATCCATTTGTTGTTGAAAAAAGTTGCAACTATCAGATATTTTACAATATAAAAGAAAATAATTTTAGTTAAAATGATCAATACATCTTACAATGCATTATATAAATTGATTATTTAAAAATCAGTTCAGTTTTAATACTGAAACTGATTATATAATCAAACTATTATGTCTCAAGTTGCAATCTACCTTAACTTTAAATTGGAACAGATCTATTTTGCCAGAACTTAACTTCTAATTTTAAGCAATCCAAATTTAAATTTCAAACTAAGACATCTCGAATTTAATACCTGAACTTAATTATAATAAATTATATGTCTTGATAATCAATTATGACTTTTGTTCAATAATATGATACTTTTACTAAATTTTAATTTTTTCTTTAACCTTTATTTTCACTTCTAGTTTTCTTTTCATTTGAAGTAAAATTATCATTTTATTTCATTATTATGAAAGAAAAATTAATAAATTATAATTAAATTTCAAAAATAACTTTTATATTTTAATTAAATATTAAATAAAGAAAATTACTTTTCTTAAAAATATTATTTTAATTATTTAGTAAATTTAACTGATTTTAATTTATAAAACAAAAAATATTATAACTTAAAATATCACATTTCATCTCAATTTTAAGTCTGGTAATAGCTATTGCATTCTTAGTTTCTAATTTATCTTATTTTAAATTGAGACAATAGTTAACTTGTTTATTACTTTTCTAATTTCAAATTTGCTCGAATTTTAAATTAAGGTAATAGTCAACTTAGGGTATTGCATTCTTAATTTCCAATTTGCTTCAATTTAAAAATTGGGGTAATAGCTAACTTAGGGAATTGCGTTCTTAGTTTTCAATTTGTTCCAATTTTAAATTGGAGTAATAGTCAACCTAGGGTACCTCATGTCTCAATTTCCAATTTATCCTAATTGTAAATTAAGGCAATTGTCAACTTGATGTATCATATGTTCCAGTTTCTAATTTGTTCTAATTTTAAATTGGGGCAATAATCAACTTGGGTCATCGTATGTCTCAATTTTCAATTTGCTCTAATTTTAAATTAGGATAACAAATCGTATGTATCTAAATTTAAAATTTCAAATTGGATTGCCCAAAATTAAAATTTATATTTGAGGCAAATCATTAACTTAGGATACACAAGATCACAGTCAGACTGGTCTGATTACAGATCTTAATATCTCTAATCAAATGCAATGAAAAATATAGAATATAAGGAATACAAAGACGCTTATGAAAATTTATAACCAAAAAATTTTTAAAAAAGGAAAAAGACTTTGTGAAAGCTTAGAGAATAAAGTTTGAAAATTTGGTTTAAGTAATATGAAATCTTGTTTTATATAAATATCTGGATTGTTTGTCCTGCTGAAAAATTTTTCCTATAAAGATTATAATAAAATGTCAAATAGTCATCATGGAAAAAGGTATTTTATTTGATATGATAACATATAATGATGGATTGTATCATAACATAACTAATATCTAATATATATAACATGTTAACTTTCTCAATAATTCTTTTTCTTCTCAATTTTTTTTGTTTGACATAATGATATATTACCTTGTGCTTGGTGATACTATCAGAAAAACTTTCCTAGTTACTATTAATAAAGACATGAAAATTCCCAATCTCAAAAAAGTCATTTGGGACGAAATAAAAAATGATTCTATTAGTGATAAAATTAATGCAAAAGATCTAGTTCTATGGAAGATGACAATTCCTACGCATAATATGAAATTGGAAAATCAAATACTGCTAGTAATGTTGAAAAAGAGCTTGGAGACGAAGAGTTAGACCCATTTGAAAAAGTTGGTATATATTTTAACAAACTAGTACATTTTTCAAAAGAGAAACTCACTAAACGTAACGTATCATAAATATTATTGTGCGACTCTATTACCCATCACAACTAGTAAGTGTCTCCCAATATTTTACCTCTTAAATAAGAAAATTCACGTTATCTTACATCCTATAATTTTTTTATTCAATTAGGCAAAAGAAAGTTGAAAGAGAATGAGAACGAGAAAAGCGAAAGAAAAAAATGATCATGTAATCTATATCTATGTTATCAACAATTTTTTTTAAGTTCTTTCTGATTTATAATTCTTATTAATGCTAAAGATGAAATTCGTGAAGAATCAAATGAGGGCTATGATTCTTTTATGGTTATTTCACCTGAAAGATTGGCAACTATTATATTATTCTTTTACGTAGTCTGCCTTCATCAGAAAAGAGTATCCTCGGTGAATATCTCCAAGAAATTTACGATGGTATATATATCAGCCTTGCTGATATTATTGTAAAAAGCAATCAAGAAATAGATGTGGGTTACTTTGAGGAGTACTGGAAGAATAAAGTTGGTCGTATCTAGACAAACATCACTGATTGTACTGAAGATACTTATTTGTTTGTTAATGAAATACAAGTTATCTATGGCAAACGTGCTCCATTTTTTTGGAGAAAAGTGATGGTTCTTATGTCAAACACTGGGTTTAATAAACATCTTTGGATATTATTTCTCATCCAACAATTTTAGATGAAGTAACACCCATAGAAATTATACATACTCTTGGTTTGGATGCCCTACTTTTAACAAAATACGAGTTCAATGTACTTGTAGCAAACTTTATCCAGAGATATTCATCTCGGAGTTACTTCAACATTCCTGAGGGTGTTAAGAATCTCATCTTTAATCTTACTGGTGGACACCCTGGTCTGTGTCGATTTATTTTAACACTATTACGCATTAAATTTCGTGAAGGTATACAAAATAAATCATCAGCAGTTATTTTACAGTACCTTGCTTCGCCACAATTACGAAATGGTATAACATCTAGCTCATGTGCTTTTTACTGGATTAATAACTGGAATCCAAGCCATGACGAAGCTGAATTTGTTCGTCTTATGTTACTTAAAAGTCATTGTGAAACTCCATCTATTATTGATTATGATTCAAACCCTGTTGCCAAGAAATTTCTTAAGTCCGGTATTTTCGTTGAGATTAATAGTCAAATACAGTTTACCGCCTCCATCATGCGAATTATTCTTACTCACCACTTGTTTGCTGATTTGCGAGACATCCTACTACTACCTTTGAAGAATTTTTAGAGAAGTCTATTCATCGTATGAGCCCATCTAAATTATCTGAATCATTTGGAAGAGGTGATAAATGTAATTCACTATATGAGAGAAGCTGGCAGATGGAATGGTATTGCGCTTTTACAATTGTAGTCCCTGCTAATGAATCAATAAGCGCTGATGTTGGTCCTTTATTCAGTTCCACTGGTTTCCTTGATTTTTATGTTAATGGAGATTGTTGCTGGAGAATTGAGCTTATTCGCGAAGGTAGGCATTTGAAGGAACATGCAAAACGATTCGAAAATGGTGGTATATATGACAAAATTCCATTGAAACATTGGGTTATAATTGACTTTCGACACCATTCAAAAAGTGTACGTGAAAAAAAACCAAATTTCTGGTATGCACTTTATGATGACAATTATAAACAAATTACTATTATACGTGAAAGACATAATGATAAAGTTATTATCTTGTACGGTGATGAATAACTTTATTCATGTTTAGATGTGCACATAGCTCCAAGCCCTGAGCTTGGACCGAACCATGTTTTAGGAAGATGCTTTGTTTTCACTATTAGTTACAATTCTCAATAAAAAGATTGAACATTGGCATTTCTTTGTTACGCATTTATAGAAACATTTATTAAATTATTTCGCTCATTTCTTTATCTTCATTCTTGTCAAAATTGCACCTCGCATATTTACACCCGCAGTTTCTTAGTAAACAGATTTCATTCGCATGATGGTCTGCTCTGCGTCTAGCTCGACTTCATTATTCTTGAAATTCTCCTATACATCGAATGATTTTGAACGAAAAGATTGCTGTCCGATCTTGATTTACCGAACCTTTTTTATCTTTGACATACTGAAAATCCAATATAAAACAAAATCGAACTAAAATCACATGGTCGGCAGATTAGCGAAGCCGGGATCGTCACTCCGCATCATACTTAAGCAAAGGGGGTAACGAAAACAAGTATGGTATGGTGACCGATTATCAAACACCTTTTTGTTATATATAAATGATGTATGTATGTCACCATACCATACTTGTTTTCTATACGATCAAAAAAAAAATGTCAAAAATTCTTAAATTGGCTCTTCTTATTGCCGATACACCACTTCCTAAAGTTGTAAAACTATATGGAGACTATTACGTTCAATTCTCAAAATTTTTACAAAGAGCCGCTGATTCTAGCAAGGAACCAATTAGTCTAGATATACAACCTTTTGATGCGACGAAAATGGAATATCCGAATAAACAAGAATTACTTGAAATCAATGGAATACTTATTACTGGGTCTGGTATGAAAGATTTGAAGAAATAATACAATGATTTCGTTTCATGTTATCTTCACTATTATTTCTCAAGCACATTAAATGTAATGTAACTACTTTAAAGCTGCATCAGCATATGAAGATATTCCTTGGATTAATCGTCTAATTGAGTTTATGGGTTCAATTATAAACGAATATCCAAAGATTAGGATTGTTGGGATTTGCTTTGGACATCAGATTATTGCCAGAGCGATGGGTGGTCAAGTTATTATGAACCCTTTAGGTTGGGAGGTAAATGGAATTTTAAATCAAATGCTTTTTTTTTTTTTTTCTTTTCCTTTAATTTTCACAATTTAATTTAATGATTTAGGTTGCAGTTACGGAATTTTCTTTAACAGATACCGGAAAGAAATTTTTCAAGACAAATAGGAAAGCATTGGTATAATTCTTATTATTTATAAAATAAATTTTATTATTAATGATTGCAGTTTAAGTTTTATACTTATTATTTGCTCTAATTTCGAAGCGTCTTCAAGAAATGCATCGGGTAAATTATTTTAATTCTCCATAAACTCTTAAAAATAAAAAACTTCTAATAATGTTCTTTATAAGGATTATGTTTCGAGTATTCCTCCCAACTTTTCAAATATTGGGTTTACTAAAGTATGCGCCATTCAAGGGATGGTTAAAGATGATCATGTGCTTACAATTCAGGCTCATCCAGAATTTGTAAGTGATGTAGTTAAAGAGATTATTAAAGCACGTCAGGAAAAACGAATCTTTACTCCTGAACTTGCGCAAAAGTTTTTGTTGGCAGCAGATTATGATGATGATAGCACATGGATAGGTCAAAAATGTGTGGAGTTTTTGACAGGTTAGTATGATTACATAATGTTGTTAATTTGATGGTTTTTTCCAACTAATAGAATTTCATTTAGGCGAGATTGAACCAGATGTCACCGATAATTAACAAATTTATTGGGAGAATCCTATAATCTGGGCCATCCGTATTTAGAATTCAAAGAGAATGCTTATTTGTAAAATGACTATCAGATAGATATGTTGTACAAGTCCCTGATTGTCTAACAATTTTTGCGGCAACATTATTGAAGAATACAGTTATCATTTAATAGTAAAAATTATTTCAAGTCTATATAAAGTTCTTTTTGCAATGTTTTATTTGTTCGATTTTTTTTTTTATATATATTTTACCAAAGCTTTTTAATGGCTATAAAATCACGCGTATACCAATTTAATGAAAGTGAACTTTATTAGACGTGGGAAACTCGGGTTATACTATTTCCCAAACGGATTTTCAGTGTAGTACTAAAGCTTAAATATTTTTGTTTATGTGATACATACAATTGCACGCATCAAATGTATAGAAATAAAACTCTGTAAGCGATTTTATACTTGAAATTGCAAATTGGCTTATATAATATCTTATTTTTTCAGCAATTTAATTGGATTAAATTATATTAATATAATGATATTCAAGATTTCATTATGATAATTTTTAGACTAATCAATAATTTTATATAAATTATTATATAAAATTGACGAATTTTTTTTTCCAAAATTATTTTTTTTTAAACCAAGAATAATGCCAAAAAACGTCGGATGCTTTTCATTTCTAAATGATTTCTACACATTACTCATAGGTGATGGTGATGAAAACGAAAAATCCTCTTCTAGATCAGTTAGTTCAACTTAGAATAATATCACGTGTTCTGCCAATTATGAAACGTTTTATTTTATTTTATTTTTTATTTTTATTTTTTTTATAGAGTAAAGAGAACAATTATGGTCCAACTTTAGTGATTCATGGTGGCGCAGGAACCATTGCTCGTAAAGATTTTTCTGAAAAATTACAAAATGAATATCTTGATGCATTAAAAGAATCTTTATTTGCTGGTTATAAAATCTTATTAAATGGAGGAAATTCGATGGACGCCGTAGAAGTCGCAGTTAGAGTAATGGAAGGTTCGTAAGCAAGGTTAAGTTTTTTTTTAAAAAAAAAAGAATTTTTTCTTGAAAAATCAGACTCTAATAAATTTTACTTGTAATAGATTGTCCTCTTTTTAACGCCGGTAAAGGGTCAGTCTTTACGATTGGCGGAAAGGTAAATTTAAAGACTTTTTTTTTTTTTTTTTGATCTTATAATTGTTCTCGTCATCTGGCATTAATTATTCTATAGAATGAACTTGAATCTTCATTTATGATCGGAACTTCTGATCACCCAGCTGGCGCAAGCACTTTATTACATACAGTAAAAAATCCAATCACTTTAGCTAAAACTCTTTTACTTGATCCGGAGAATCCACATGTATTTCTTGGTGGTATAGAAGCTGAAGAATATGCTAAAACGAAAGGACTAGAAATTGTTGATCCCGGTTATTTTTGGACAAAAGGAAGATGGCAACAACATTTGGAAGAGTTGAACAAGGGTAACAATGAAGTGGATTCACTATATCCTATGGGAACTGTTGGGGCCGTTGCTGTTGATAAAAACGGCATTATTGCTACGGCTACCTCTACGGGTACATTGAAATTTTTATCCTATGGTTAATTTTATATACGATCCTAATATCATTATCCAATTAAAGGTGGCATGAATAATAAAAAAGATGGTCGAATTGGGGATACTCCGTTAATAGGATGTGGCACTTGGGCAGATAATGAAACATGTGGTGTTAGTGGCACCGGTAATGGAGAGGTAAATTTCGGAATGGAAATTTTTTATCTTACATTAATTCTAATCTATCTTGTGTCACTAAAGTTTTTTATTAGATATGGTATTGCTCAAGATGTATCTTCCAGAATGCGTTACCTTGGTGAGAATGTAAATGAAGCAGCTAATGCTGTTATAGAAAATATGAGAAAGGTTGGAGGAGGTGGTGGTGTAATTGCGTTAGATAAATATGGTCATGGTAAGTTAAGTTCAAAAGAGGATTAAATTGACAACGTTTTTATTCTAATTTATTCTCTTCTTATCTATAGTTGCTATGCCATTTAATACAACTGGAATGTACAGAGGTTATATTAGAGTTTCCGAAAGTATACCATATGTTTTTATTTTTTAATATTTAACTTATTTTCTGATTACTAAAATTTTTTCCGAAAGATAATATTTCGAATATCGATTCATTATTATACACTGACGTGTTATTGATAATAATCTTTTCTTTAATTAATTAAATTCTGATCAAAGACGCTATTTCGGATGTTAAACCAAAAGATTTGTAATCGGATCGACTTAACCTCAAATAGCATTTGATATATTCTATAACTTAACATAAACTTTTTTTATAAACAATTTACATGATGAATGTTATTCAAAAGAAGGAGGTCTATTAGGATTAGATAAAGCTAATGGTGGTCGATCATCAATAAATAAAGTTCTGAATTAATTCATTCCGAGTATAGGAAACTTTTAAAAGAAACGTTAATTTTGTCACGTGAAAGGGATTAATAAGCAAACAACTAAGTTAATTTAGAATGAAGTCGATCACTTGACCCCACAAATTCCTTTAATTCCCTTATGATAAAGAGTATTAGTAATTCGGATAATTCGGATCTAATACGAAAAATTTTTTTCATCAGATTTGTACAACAATGATTAAAAATTTATATAAACTTTCAAATTTAATGTTTCTCGGAAAAATAATAAACTTATTAAAGTCATAATGTCAAAAGAACAAGCAGCAACGCCCGTTACGAGTTTGGCACGCTCTTCTTCCTTTACAGCGTTTCACCCTAAGGTGCTTAAACCTTTTAATTCAGGTGAAATAAAAATTTTGTTGTTGGAGAACGTCAACCAGTGTGGTATAGATCTTCTGGCAAAAGAAGGATTTCAGGTAAGTTTTTGTTGTAAGGATAATGACCTTTTTTTTTTAAAAAAAATCTTAAATAGCTGTTTTATATTTTCTAATTCATAATTATACCTTTATACGCGATAACAGGTTGAAGTCCACAAAAAAGCACTTTCGGAAGAGGTTCTTATAGAGAAAATTCGTGATGCTCACGCGATTGGCATTCGTTCCAAAACCATGCTTACTAAAAAAGTACTTCGAGAAGCCAAAAAGCTCTTGGTGATTGGATGTTTCTGTATTGGAACAAATCAAGTCGATCTTGAAGTTGCTGCTAAGCAGGGTATCGCAGTATTCAATTCTCCATTCAGTAATAGTAGAAGTGTTGCAGAATTAGTTATTGCAGAGATTATTTCATTGTCTAGACATTTAGGTGATCGTAATATAGAATTACATCAAGGAATGTGGAACAAAGTTTCTTCACAATGCTATGAAATTCGTGGAAAGACTCTCGGTTAGTTTATGCTTATCTTGCATATATAATTGTTTTTTTTATCTAACATTTAAAACGATACTATCAACAATTTTGTGAAATCATTTTTATAGGTATTGTAGGATACGGTCATATTGGATCACAATTATCGGTTCTTGCCGAAGCCATGGGAATGACGGTATATTTCCATGATGTCGTTCAGATTATGCCTTTAGGGACTGCTAAACAAGTTAATACGTTGTATGAACTATTAGAACGTTCAGATTTTATAACTTTGCATGTTCCTGAGACAGAAGAAACTAGATATATGATTGGCGAGGAAGAGATTACACGTATGAAGAAAGGAAGCTATCTAATAAATGCTTCTCGTGGTAAAATTGTCCAGATTCCTTCATTAATCAAAGCCTTGCAAAGTGGTCATTTGTTAGGTGCTGCAATTGATGTATTTCCAAAGGAACCAGCATCCAACGGTCAAAATTTTAATGATGAAATGAATTCTTGGACATCTGACCTTTTGGCTTGCAAAAATGTGATCTTGACACCTCATATTGGTCAGTTATTTTTATAATAGATCTCGACCTATATTAATTCATTACTTAAAATATATTTTTAAACTCCAAAAGGCGGTTCAACCGAGGAGGCACAATATATGATTGGTCTAGAAGTGGGAGCTGCGCTTGTGAAATACATTAGCTATGGTACTTCAAATGGTGCTGTCAACTTTCCAGAGGTTGACCTTCGTGCTATTCAGGCTACAGAGAATTCGATACGTTTACTTTTTTGCCATCACAATGTGCCCGGTGTACTTAAGGTAATTTAAATAAATATTTTTTTCCCGGTTATCATTTATTGTTGACATGGTTTCTTTTTTTTATAGGAAATCAATGAAATTCTTGCCGATCACAACGTTGAAAAACAATATACAGATTCACGAGGTGATATTGCTTATATGATGGCTGATATTTCTTCTGTGGACGAACATGATATAAGAAAGATTTATGAAAGCGTGAGTTCGAACAGGGCGAACATTTTGACTAGAATTGTATATTAAATTTAGTCATAATAGAAAAGCATATTTATTTATTGTCACGTGATATCAAATTTAAAATAATAAAAAAAAGTTTTTTAATGATCACCATTATTAGTAATGTTTGTCCATTATGGCAATCAATTAAAAAAAATATAAATTCGATCGTAACCTTTATATAAATAATGAATTTTTAACTTTTCTTCAATATAAAATGACAAAATCGGAAGTTACTGAGGATGATTGGATGGTATGGGATGTTATAAATTCTCGCGGACAAGTGAGTTTTTCTTTTTTACTGACCACTTTCCTTAGTAAAAAAAAAAAAAAGTGAAGGAGACAAAAGAAACAGTTTTTTCAAATTTTGAATTCATTTTTCTTAATAGGTATTTGTTGATGAAATTAAAATTCATGAATTGATTCAAGAAACGTTACCTGATACTTCATGGGAAGTATTTCAAGATATTTTACTCAATTTATATGAAGTTGTAAGTAATTGAATTTATTTTTATCTAATTATAGATTATATACATTTATTAATAAAATGTTCTTGATATATAGGGGTTAGTAAGAAAACGACAAACTCACGATGAAAGATATATGTATCAAGCACGTTCTAAAGAAACAGCGGCAAAGTAGTTTATTTTAAACATTATTAAAATTCGCGTTTTTTCAGCGATTAATTGATAATTATGATTTTAAAGACTTCAATCGCTCGAAAATCATGAATTTGAGGTTTATGAACTTATTGAGAATTCAGAACGCAAAGGTAATACTTTTTTAAAAATTAAATTGATCAAATAATTCATTTATTTAATTAAATATTCTCAGGTATCTCAAAAACTGACATTCAAAAGCAATCAAAATTGGTACAGTCTTTGGTAGAAGGTAGTTTGAAAAACATGCAAGATCAAAAATTAATTAAAGAAGTTAAACCAAAGGTAACATATACGTGTGCATTTGTGTATATATGAAGAATTTTATTGAATTTAACGCGTTTTTTCTCTCCACATGGCTAGACTAAGAAGCTGTATATGCTATTTGATACTAAACCTCATGATGAATCATTAAGTAGATTAATATATACAAACGGAGAACCGGATACATTTGTCGTGGAAACTTTAAAGTCAATATGTTATAATTTTATTTATCACAGAGTATGTACAAGAAGTCGTTCTTTATGAACTAATTTATGGTGAATCTTACAAGATTTTTATATTAGAGCTTTCCCAGGGGGATGGATGAAGATGCAATTTTTTATCCCAATTATACTGGATATGTAACCTTATCAAAGATTGTACAATGTGTACAAGAAACAAAAGTCACAGAAATCGAAATTGAAGAAGCCGATATAAGACAGATCCTTGATGTGCTTATATTTGAAGGGAAAATTATAAAAAAATTTATGAGTAATATAGATCCAAATTCGATGGTAACTGACGTCAATCGTCCTGATACCCAATTTGTGTATATAGCTAAAAAAGCTAGAAATATGAATAATGCTTGGACCCAAGCCCCATGTGGAAGATGTCCGGTGAGTATTAATTAATTTATGGGATGATTTCAAGAATTATCAGGTTCTGAGAAATTTTTTTTTTTTGCATTTTAATCTGATAACTTCAAAAATAAAATGCAATAAAAAATCCGATATGTGTTAAACATTCCACGAACTTTGCAAAAAATTAATTTCTCGTTTTCTTTAGTTTTTTGAAAATGAATGTACAGAAAATGGTGAAATATCTCCATCGACATGTATATTCTTTCCTCAATGGTTGAACAAAGCTATTAATATAATACAAGATGATGAGCAGGATCATGGTAAAGGAAAAGAAATTCTTGATTGGTAAAATGAATAATACGATTATAACGAACAATTATTTAAAGACAGACTTTTGCAACTACAATAAAGTTTTTTTTTCATTGTAATAATTTTTTCATTATAAACCTTTAATGAAATTTAGAAAATAAGAATTAATTTTATTAGCAAAAAAAAAAAAAAAAAAAAAAAAAATTCAATAGATTGATTGGATATAAGATGTAATATAATAAATAATAATAAATTTTTTTTTTTTCTGGTTCTTGTTTTGTTTAAAATTTTTTTTTTTTTTACACGATTTTTTTTTTTTTTTTTTTCTTCAAAGGAAGTTTATCATTTCTATTATGACCATTAATTCTCAAACCAATGAACATGACAATTAAATAATAAAATGTTTCATGAAGCCTATTTATTAATTTACTTCTATTAAAACTGGTCCGATTAATTACCAATATTAATTTCAACGTCCACTTGTCAGAAGTCTTTTTCCATTTCCCTTACGTTCGCTGAGCCAAATCTACCAATTAAATAATTCTACCCTTATCAGATTCAACCATCATAGTCCAACAATATATTATGATCCTTACCCAATACTGCTAGTGATACTGAATTTAATGCATTCTTTTCACATTTATTAAGATTTATAGTATTGATATAGGATTGATCGATGTTGGATTCTGTTGTTGGTAACGTATCATTTAACGTTTGTAATGATAAGGACGATGATGATGATGACGGTGATGATAACAATGGTGGTACGGTAGTAGAATTGCTCATTTTTATGGATTGCGTAGATATAATAGGAATATCGGGAGTGGTTAATAAAGGATGCAAGTTCGATAAAGTAGACATTCCGAAATTTCCATCTTGCGAGGTCGCAACAGATTCTAATTCTCGTGTGGATTGATCTCTGACGAGAACAAACGACTTGAGAGTTTGTGGCTTTGCTTTAACTGCGCACATACCCAACATTTCATTATTTCCTCCATTACTCTTCTGACCAAGTTTATATGAACGAATTATTTCAGTCTCATATACACCACTTTGAGTTGTGGTTTCAGGTGCACCATTATTTTCACCTCCACCCTGATCCAATAATGACTCGTCATCCTCACCATCATCATTTTCGCCTTCAACATCTTCACCATCATCACCATCTTCGTCACTATTTACATCATTAGGACGCATCCTTAACCATTGCATCCTAGGTCCACTTCGACTCCTTTCGTTTACTTTAAACCCAAAGATCTTTGGTTCATATATTCTTGTTTGATTATTTGGGAACAATTCCGGAAATTGTTGAAATAGGAGATGAGGAAAAGTTGTACCGAAATAAGCTCCTATAAAATATAATAATAATAATAAAAAAAAAGGTAATTAATTTAAGAGTATTAAAAATATGGTTTTATACAAAATAATTAATTACCTTACCATCAATATTTTGATATCTTGAACTAGGAGGTGTATATATATCTAAACAATTTGGACAAAAAAGCTTTACGGTTTCTAAACCGGGAACATCGCTTTGTCCACAAGGAACAACTGCAGTTGCATGACAGTATACTCTTGGACAATGACCAAAATGATTGCTTTCATATTTATCAACCTATTAGTATAAATGGAAGAGGTAATTAATCAATCTGGTGATATATAAATTTCAAAAAAGAATAATGAATATAATCAGATAATCTCCTACCATTTGTTGTAATCCTTGACGCGTCAATATATAACGTTGATGTATCATACCATATAACACTTCCGCAGAATTTTCGACAAGAGAGACGTCTGGTACTTTCAAACTTTCCTCTTCTAAAAAAAATAGAGACCAGCATTAGAATTCATTAATTAAATTGACTTTTGATATATTTATAATACAAAATTGCAAATAATATGTGATATACCCGATCGAAAATTAGAAAAGATGAATGCATATACCAAATCGTTCTCCAAGTTAATAAACATAATTCAGGCCGTACTTTGCAATACTTACCAGGTTCAACATCCAATATCATCTCTAATGCTTCTTTATAAAACGGGACTGTCGAATTTAAGCCGGTTAAATTAAAATCATCCTCTATGAAATCATCAGCTATTTCAGCAAAGTATTCATGACCGGAAAGGGAACAGAACCACGAAATCCAAGTCATAGATTCTGTACCAGTATCGTTGGAAGTATCAGATTCTTGTTATTCGTAAAAATAGATAACGATATTTTTTTCGAAATTAAGTATCAGTTTGAGCATCTTAAATTAAAATCTAAATATCCCATCTATCTTAGGTTCATAATATCTCTGGATTTTAAGAGTACATCTAAGATCTAATCGAGCTCATGTCTTAACTCTTATTCATGATTTATTATTAACGCATATATCTCATATTAACCATTCATTTTCTTTCGATAAACATTTTGACATGGGATCGATCATAAGGTTCAATTCAAAAGGACTCTAAAACTTTTTAATTTAATATTAATGAAGAAACTAATTTACTCAAATCAAAAATTTAACTAATGCACTCGAAGAAGTAGGGTAAGCATATAAAATTAATTTGCAAAGATTTAACATATAATGCGTCGTTTGCAAAGACGGAAACTCGGTAGCATTTCTCTCAATAATGTACAAATTCAATATATTTATAATATAAAAGAAAAAAAAACTTACCATAGAATTCCCCTTGATATGGTCCACCACTTTCTTGTACAAGTTCTTCCTCTTCTTCTTCCTCCTCTTCCTCTTGATGCTGGATATTCCGTTCATTATTTGGATCATTAATGGACGAGGTTGAACCAGCTTGGACCGAAACTGTTGTTGCCTTCCACATTCTGGTTAATTCCTGTAATGCTGAATTTTCGTTCTAGATTGTAAATATTTATTGGGTCTTGACTACATGTAATTTATCTTGACAAAGATGTTCGGAAACTCCCGTGTTCTTAATATTATATTCTTGAACAACGACCAAAACAATTTTAATTTTTTTTTTTCTTTTTTTTTTTTTTTAAGAAGGAAACGCAATTTAATGCCTAGAACTTGAATATAAACATTCTAAAATGTTGATGTATTACAGTAAATGCAGATTGTGTCACTATCAAAAAATTTTATAATTGAAGCTCATTTTCATTTGAGGATCAAAAGATGAGTTTCGTTCAAGAACGAGTTCGAGAAATACAGGAAGACTTAGATAATCTCTTTCAGTCTTTGGAGTCTAAATTTGTTAATGAAAATGTTTTCATTCGTCTTCGGCGTTCAAGTATCTCCGAGGTAGATTCTGCAAGAGCTCAAGCCTCTTCCACTTATAACGTTAATTCAGATATTTTAACTGAACGCGCAGAAGTTTTAAGAAAAGCAATTAACTCTATCCAACTTGATAATGGTAACATTCCAAAGATGAATTTAATTCTGAATCAATTGGATATGGTGGAAAAAAGCCTTCATGGAAATTGTAAGAGTGCTACGAGTGAAGTGCCACCCTTATGGGAAAATGAGGAAAACGAGGAATTAGAAAGAGGAATTTCCTATTTAGAATGTTTGTTTCTTTCAAAAGTGACCATATCTATATACGGAAAGATGTTGGAAAGTTTTTTGGTATCAACTCTTCCATTATTGGATGATATTTATTATTGGAGAGAGCTGGAAGAAAACAAACTTTGGAGCTGGATTCATCTCTTTCAAAGTGACTTTGATTTATATTATTAATTTGTAGTATATTTAAGGTGCTGGGTAAACCTTAGAGGTTTCTAAAGGGTAAAAAAAATAAACCTAGAGAAATTTCTATTAATAAACCTGGAAATGGCAAACTTAATCCTATTCAATTTCATAAATCCATCATACCTTATAATTTACCCAATACACTTTATACAATATTTATAACACTAGTGATTGTATTTCTATTAAAAAAAAAATTCCGTAAAACTAAAGGTTTTGCCAAATCCAAATACGGTTTAGACAAGCAACCTTAAGTGTACTGAAATTGTTTTGCTTAATACATTAATATTCATGGTAAAATTTTTTTTTTTTTTATTATTTTAGCTATTCCTTTACGCTTGTATTCTTTATCAGGAACTATATTCAACACAATTCGTAGACAATATCAAAATGTTCCACCAGATAATTCTCTATCTGTGAGGCAATTATTCTCCTTAGATGGTATGATCAACCTTTTCCCTAGATATATGCATACGCGTTTTTTGATTGTTCCATCCCATTCTGTTTCATCTTTGGTCCGATACGAAATCCGTTATAAGAAATTGGTCCTTGCCTCTCTCATGGAGTATCAAGCAGCATGTATCGGATTATTAATAAACGAAGGGTTGGATTTCAAAAAAGTAACAAAGGAGATAGACGAGATGACCAACGAAGGACATATGGATGTTAACTTTGGTGATGTTATTGCAAAACAATTAACTAATTGTGTTGTGTGTATTGAGAGAATTTTAAATCAAGCTACAGGAATCGATATTGAAAAAGGGGATATGCCAAACGTCAATAACCTTTTTGGTGAGAAATGCAGTTATTATAAAGTTATAGTTTTAAGCCATAAGTGATAATTATTCAAAATAATGATCAAACAACATATAGAAAATATGAATGTTCCGGATTCACCGTCATCTTTGTTGGCCCTTTATACCCATTTGCGCTCCATTATTACCACACACCTTCCTCATTATGATGAACATTCTAATCGGATCATTTCGATTTATGGTCGCCCATCACCTTTGACTCGATGGTGGTTACCTATTACCATTTCTACTGTTGTAGCTTGTAAAACTAGAGATCATTTCTTTAAGGTTGGTAACAATGTGTCCCACAATCTTATTCTATAATAAGCTACAAGCCAAAGTACGGTATATCTTTTCGTTACATACTTTTGTTCACAAGCATTATTGGCTTGGATTTTTCAAAAAGTTTCTGAAAATGATAAAATATTGTATAATTTGTACGAAATATTTAAAATTCTGGAGTTATATAACAATGTGATATTACTACTATTCAGGAAGGATTTATACAATGGCTTGATGAAGCTAAATCTACGATAGTTAACTTTTGGAGTGATTGGATTTGGGAACCTATTGTAAGAATGATGGAGACAATCCGTCACAGAGAGAGAAGATTGGTACTCATGGGAAAAGATAGTTTAAATTCTGATTTAGAGGTAGGTCTAAACTTCAACAGACTATAGTTCGTGTGATTGATATTATTGAATTTAAAAATAACGGAAAGTTATATTAATATTCAAGTCTCTCGAACGAATGGTATTAGACTTTGAACTTGGTCGACGTATACTTAATGATGAGGAAATGATTAATTTATCTAACCGAGTTCGCGATGGAGATTTATCAATGATATTAAAAGCATATGAACAGCAATTGAAGGTTAATAATTTTTTTAATTATTTAATTATCTAAGGTCGCTTGCCAAAACTCGGTAAATTTTTTTTTTTCAGTTTCCATATTGCTTGCTGTAAGTCGAAATTTTCAAAAAATTATTAATACTCTATATTATTAACTCGTCAAAGTGAGTTTTGGTAGGCTGTCTTATTATTTAAATCGCTTATATTAATCAATATTCACTTTAAATTAGAATCCATTTAAATCAATCGTTACAGGTAATCAAACACGAAATCTTGTTATATTAACATATTACAAAGATTTTACGTGATTAATGACCGTTTATAATTAATGATTCATTTTATTTTATATAGGTGCTCTTATTAGAACGTTGTCGATTCAGGTGCAAAAGACAAAGGTGGATCTAGAAATCGCAATGGCTGCGTTAGATAAGTTATTAAAATCCAACGAGTTAAATTTTGCATTCTTGGCTGTCGGACCAAGTTTGTTTGTTGTCTATCTATTTTCTACTTGGGTAAAAAACATTTTGTGGAGTAAAGATACGTGGTCGAGTAGAATCAAAGGTGCAAATGTTAAAATGAGAGAATCCTTACTGTATGCATAGAATGATTTTTGTTATTTATACTTTTATAATTAAAAAAAAAAAAAATAATATGAATTAATCGATTTCTCAATAGAACCGTAGAACGACTGCTTGTACAAAATTATCGTTCCAATTCGACAAACCTTCCATTTGCAACACAAGGTTTCGTAATTTGTCATGTACATCATCTTCGAACTTACGCGATGTATTTGCCTTCTAGGAATAATGTACGTCAAAGCGTTTTAGATGATCTTCGAGAGTTAGATGATCCAAGATTAACAATTCGACAAAAAATTTGGACATGTGGACGAATCTGGCGTTGTTGGGATTTTTTAAAGTGACGAATCTTTCACTCAAGTGACAATAAGCTTTAAAGCTTAAAAAAGTTGTGTTCAGAACCTTTATTCCAAAGAAATATACAGTCGAATCTCTCTATATGCAGTCCCAATCATATAGAGATCATATAAAAATTTTCTCTAAAATGCATACTCTTTAAATGCACATTTTTTCAAATTCTCAGAGGGGTGCATATAGAGAGGTTTGACTTTATATATACATACAGTCGACTTCGTCGTTATAGTTTTTTTTTTAATTTGTTAATATATTTGACTTTTCTTAAATATTAATAAAATTATGATTAAAAAACAGAAAAATTGAACCAAACGATATTTTTTTTAAAAAAATAAATAACCATACATAAACGTAAAAATAAAAAAAATAAAATATTCACCAAAAATTGATTTTTTTTTTTTATTTAGAATAAATGATTTTTGATTGACACCTCCAGAAGTTTAATTTTTTTTACAATAGAAACTAATAAAACGTTAAAACATCTTACTTATGAACTCGTTCACCAAATATAAAATATTTTTTTAAACCCAATTAACTAATGTATAAATTTCTACAATAAATGAAAAATCTAACAAAAATATGTGCACAGTGCAATTGACAAAAAAAAAAAAAAAAAGGCAAATAACTTTTATGGTATTGATATTTATAATATTATGGAAACTTTACATAAAACAAATATATATATATAGGTAAGAATAAGTTGCCTTGGTAGCAGACTCGGCATGCCGAAATGTGCTGGAATTGATATAATAAAAGAAACAAAAAAAAAATTTTTAAACAAAATTCCTTATTCTTCGCTTTCCTCCCCCTCTGCTGAGTTGGACATTACTACGTCCCCACTACTGGCAGTTTCAACACCATTCTCCTCACGCGACTGTGCAATAGCAGAAGCAGGTGAACCGACAGTACCATTTCTAACATTTCCGTTTGCTCGAGTTCCTGCACCTCGGCGTCGTCCACCGGCGACTCTGTTTTTCATGACCTCGAAGTTTTGCATCACATAATTTTTGCATCTCTGAGCATTTGGCAAATCTTGTATCATTTTTCTAATCGTGGCTTGCGAAAAACCGAAATAATCAGGTCCAGAAGCTGAATTTGAGTGATCACGTTGACGAATTGCGTTTGCTTCACGGACAACCGTCGTCCAGGCGCCAGTCGCCGTATTAGCGATGATTGGTTTGTTAGGCTGATCTTCTGCTTCAATAACAAACTATTTTAAATACAAGAATTGCATAAGCTAATAATTTCGCAGAGGTGACGTTGGTATCAGAAAGTCGATAACAAAAATTATTCTTACTTTGGGGTTTTCGGTACCATCTTCAATTTTGCAAACGTACATCGTCTGAGCATTCGGATTAATCATACTATTATAAGCCCTATTTAAGAAACAAAAGAATTAATATACGTTAACTTAAAAGGTTGATAATAAATAATAAAATACGAATATAATGAGAAGTAATAACGAATATTTACCTCTTGACAGCATATCCAACAGGCCAAATGTATCTTTCGTTGTGGAAAGTATCACGATCATAAACTACTGTACCGAGATTTAAAACGGTCAATATACCGATTTGAACGGGGAGTTTATAATTGCCTTTTTCATCTTGCTCAACGTGTTGAACCTTCATCGTCTTTGCATTCAATGGACGTTTGCTTGCGCGTTTTTTAGGGACCTTGCCAGAAGTATGAGTAATAGGGACAGAATTAACAATGTTATTAGCAGGCGTTGGAGGGGATAGCTTCTTATTAGTAAGACGACCACGTGCTTTTTTGATTTGACGAACGGAAGAAGCTTGAGAAAGTTGTGTGGATGAACCTATTAAAATAAATAAATAAATATATATATATATATAAAACATTCAACCAAAAGAAAGAATAAAAAATTTTTCAAAGATATTTCAAATTTAACTTACCATCTGAGTCTGATGTAGCATCTGAAGAGAGATCAACAGATTTTTCAGAATCAGAGCTATCGGAATTTTCGTATTGGCTAATGCGATCTAACAATAATCTTTCGAGCAAAGGAAAAAAAGGTGAAGAGACGAAAGGTTAGATATGTAAAGTTGAAGATAACACTAATTCAAATAATCATGTGTAAAACACGCACTCTTTTTCTCTCTTCAAGGATTTGATTCTTTTACGAGATCTCTCAAGTTCTTTAGTTAATTTGTCATACTCCTAATCGTATTAATTAAAATAAAATGATGAACATGAATATTAGTAAACTAATGAAACAATTTTATGTTATACAAGGTAAGACATGATATCTAGCATAAATATTTTTTTCGGAACAATAAAAGAGGAAATGTAATACTATCAAAGTCGATAAGTTAATTGATAACTGTCATAAAAAAAAATAATAATAAACTCTCGAAGTCGTGGCGGTAACACCAAAAGTACAACGCTCGAAAGATAATAATAATATAAGTTTCAAAGAGGAATAAATATTTTTTAAGTATAACGTAGAGTAACTTCATTGAATATCTTATATTTCTCATGAAAAATACTCGTTCTTCGCGATCTAATACTTCTTATATGAATATAAAAGCTACTTACATTTCGCATATCACGAACTTTGCGTTTAAGTTTTTGATAGTGTTCCTGAGTGACAGCACCATTTTCATGTGAAGAAGAAGTATGTCTTCCTCGACCAGAGTGTGGGTGGGAGTATGAATGTGAATGTGATTGAGCCATGTTAACGGCAAAAGGTTATTGAGAAAGGTAATCGACTGTCAACAAGGAAGAGTTTTTTTGGGGGGTTGTAAGATGTAGTAGTAAGCAGACCTTATTTTATAACAAAACAAGGTTGATTGGGGTTTTAAGTGGTTTATAATAGTATCAATAGTATTTTTATAGTTGTATGTATTTATGGTTGGTGCAGTGTGTATATAGCAGATAGTGCGCCCAACAATCTTCGGGTGTGTAAGGGAACAACGGGACTTAAGAGAGGTGAGTAAAGTTTTTTATCTGTGGGAAGAAAATTTTTTTTTTATGGGGGGGTTAAGTCCCAAATGAATTCGATAGATTATTTTTTGCAACGCAGACGTAATTCATTTGTATGGTAGTATTTATTATGTATGTTGTGAGGGGTTTTGGTTTGGAACATACTGGACGGACGTTTCGGAAGGCTTGTGTGTGTGCTCTTTTTCCAAGGACAAAAGCCTGCCTCTTTCAAAAGAGAAAATGATTCCAAACCTTTACTGTTTGCAATTTGATTGGTTGAAAAAGTGATGTGCAACGTCACAACATGCAGTTACTTTCCGTATTAAGTCAGAACTCGGTCGGGGTTACCAGTTGCTTAAATTTTGAAAATTATTGATGTAACAATATATAAAAGAATTAAATATTATAAAATTGAGTACAAACTGTCATACTATATCATCATTAACAAATAAAATCTAGATTTTTTTTTTTTTTTTTTTTCTTTCTTTAACCGAGCAGGATCAAAAAAAAATTTGTTGAGCTTTTTGAGGTCAAGTAATGTACGACAAATTTCAGATATGACAATTAAAGCAGATTACTTTAAATTCTAAAAAAAAAAATTAAAATAAAATAAATTTGTAAAAATAAAAGGGGGTTTATTTGAAATCATTTCACTTTGGGGTAATAAAGAAAGTTGTTAGAGGAATCTTATTATTTAAAATTTATTTAAGGAGAAACCGAAAAAAAAAAAAAATTCAAGAAAAGAAAATTTACAATTGGCTTCTGCGGGAAGTCAGGAAGATGATATCCCTTTCTATAAAGTTGATAAATCCAAAAAAAGTACAACTATGCCACATATTTCTAAAAACACCGGAAGTTGTACACAGCCATCTCTCACGTTCTTTCTTTACACTTTTATTTTTTTTGTACATCAATTATCATACAACATTCACTTTGATGATCTCTCCCTAAATCAGGAAGGAAATCCGGAATTTTAGACTTATTTTAAACAATCTGCCACATTTATTTATATTATGCTATAATATTCTCCTAATCTTTAATCTCTGCCACGCATTCCGGTTTATCCCACTTTCATTTAGCAAATATATTCCTTTCTCAACGAAACCTGTTCACTTTAGAATAAAAAACATCCTTACTGTTATCTTTGAATCAATCTTTATTCGAGTAGGCGGCCTCCTTTTGATTCTCCCAGGAATTCTCCATCTTTTTAACGAAGATTATGTTTTTCCACAAAAAAAGGACCAACTTTATCACTTGCAAATGTCACTGTGACTACATAAGTGTAGATTGTATAAAAAAAACAATGAACCCTTGCGATGTTAAGGATTGCTTTTATGATTACATATCCCAAATCCCGGGTTTTTAGCACTTTTATTAGGTAATTTATAATGGCAACATAAATAAAAAAAAAAAAGGTTGTAAATCTAATCATGTGACATAATCTACCAGACATTAATCACATGATTCCGTATCATAATTCCTTGCCTTATAATACCCTATATGGCTCATCGATTTCCATATTATCATTTTTCATATCTTGCAGCCCTCCCGCGACGGTTCCAATCTCCACAATCTTCTCAAGTTCTTTTCTTAAAATTTTTGCCGCGTTCATCCAAGTCTCATATTCTTTGGCTTCGCCATAGGTAACTGTCCTGATTGGAATGTCTCCAGAAGTTATTCCCATGTTTCGCATTTGACGAAATTTGCAACGTAATTCAACTTGTATTTTCTTAAACGTAAGAAAGTGCCAAAATAACATGATTAACTTCACCTAACCAATAAAAAAAAATAAATACTTTGGACAACAGATAATGAATTCCT
>CAJVPQ010000702.1:0-24117 GCA_910591825.1 Funneliformis caledonium
AGAAAACTCTGTACGTCTAGAAATATTTAGACATTCTATTTTATAACATGAATTCACGATTGCACATAGGCCTTTATTATTTCCAAATCCACTACTGCATAAAGCAGATATATTAAGATACTTCAAATTTGGGTATAATTCTGCTATTAGCTTTAGAACTTTACCAATAGACTCAGGCTTCATACTTCCTCCAAAATCTAAATCTATTATATTTTGGAAAGTATGCATAATGCCTTTGATTTTTTTATTTGAAAGTGAACGATAGTCCAATATTTTGAGATGAGTTAGTTTTGAGTTATAAACTGGTCTTTTCTCCCCTTCATGTACTATTTTAAAAAATCTTTCCAATCGAGATCTATCGTCTACTTCATTCCCTTTTAGCTCAATGCGTCTCCATAAAATAGGACCACCACATCTGTACCAAAACCGGCAAACAAATAGGGTAGGATACAATGTCTTATCTACTGTTAGAAAATATAGAATCTGCTCTAATAATTCTGGTATAATAAAAATACTTGAATACGTCATGAATAATATATGCTGTATCTTTAATCGAAAAAAATAGTCGTTAAGGTGCTTTGCAAAATTACACATATTGATGACCACTGCTTCAAATAATCATTATTCTGCATTAGATTCATTTTTTACTTCTTTGAATGGGATCGCAAAATTATTGTCTAATAATAGTTTTGAATCGCATATATCCAAAGTTGCACCATTTTCTCGAAACTATGGCCTTCCCAATACTAAGTCAGGAAAATAATCAGGCCAATCTGATCCAACAACTATGAATTCACTGGGTGTGCTTTTATGTTTCTCGCCATCATTAAAGCCGATATGCAGATTAACCTTTCCTATTGTGGAATAGGTTGCATCTAGAGTTTTAATGCTATTATTTTCATTATGATATGCAATTCCTAATTCACCAATATGTTTTGGCTAATGCAATTTACATCAGCGCTTGTATCAATTGATGCCTCAATAGGGATATTTTTTTCAACTGCGTAATTTACAACGATTATTTTATTATAGAATATATAATATTCAATCATAAAAAAATAAACCTATATTCATTGCTTTGAAGCGGAGAGCTAGATTAAGATATAAAATCTCTATCATCTGTTCGATCTACCCAATTTAACGTATCTCTTACTTCGAGAAGGCTATCTATTGCCATAATAGATTAATTGTATATTATACCATATCTTTAATAAAATGTTCTATGTCAACCAAGCGAATAAAAAATAAAATTAATAAATTATATCAGACTGGTAAATCAGTCCTCCTGATCCTCTAATATTCTATATGATTAGTTTTCATCGAAGAACTCGAATGCCGTTGCCTAATCATAAGGCTGTTCTCTTTTTCGAAAATTGACTATAGTATAGTTTTGCGCTGGGGAAGTATGGTTATCTGGCGAATGTCGAAGGGCTTGACTGACGATGGTCATAGCATCTGATAAATTCTTCGCACCATTCGATACGACTGCAAATACTGCCCCTAATTTGTGCAAATAGCTAGGAAGAAGTGGTTTACCAGTTTCAGGAAGAAATCTGTCTTTTTTCAGAAATGTATTAAACCATTTAACTCCCGGCACTCCTGGATCCCTCAACTGTTCAGAAGAAATTGCATCCTGAATCCAAGTAAGGAGAAGTTTAGCCCGCTCTTCATCTCTTTCTAACGATCTAAATACCCGAGGATTATCCTGCTGTTCTCGGTTTTTTGAATACCCAGTTACACTTCCATTAAAAATGCGCAAGTCTTTAATTTCAGCGGGACGGATGCAGAGCATTATCATTACATCTGCTAGAGCTTGTAGATTGGGTGCATTGGATACGTCATACCCATCCAATCTTTCTTTAACCGATTCTAATGAGAAGTGGTCTGGAAAATCGATCCCTTCATTTTCACGTTGAACCCTACGCTCCTTTTGAATCTTGTTAGATGCGCAGGTTATTTTGTCATCTAATGTAGCAGAGATTATTTTTTCTGGGGCATTGAGTTTCCGCAACTCTCTTCGAAGCCTACTAAGACGGGATGTGGTGGCGATAGGGTTAGGGAACGTTATAGTTAAAACCCTAGCTATCGCCTTTACTTCTTTTTCACCAAGATTATCTCGAACAATACGCTGGGCTATACTTTCGATGGTTTCTCCGTCTGGGATGATGTCAGATACTTAGCATATATTGACTTCCCCTGCTTCATCCTCTCCTTTTTTGGGGGGTACTCGACTTCTACTTCAACAAATTCTCTAATCGGGGATTAATACAAACGCCTGCTCTCTGCTAAAATTATACCCTTTTTGGAAGCGCTGACGGCCCTTGTCTCTTTTCAGTTTATCTGTCAAAAGCTCGAGTAATTCTGGAACGTACTGGCTAAGTTCTTCATTACTCATATCTTTACTGAGATTGCACTCTACAACGTATTTTGTTATAATCACGGACATGATAATGTGGATATAATCTATGAAGTAACTATTAGATTATGCTCAACCGTTAGGTTATTCTATATTCGAAAAAGTTCAATTCGAAAAATTTCCTCAGAGCCATGCTTCTTCGGAAAGGAAAAATATCAGAGACGGCTTTTGACTAGATTAAAGGAGCGAAAAAAAATGATATAGCTTATACTCTAGACTGGCATAACACATTTTTAAATATCTATAATAAATATAAGTTTAACGTATATTAATCTTAAAAACTTTTTCAGAAAGAAGTACTATGCCTTTTGGTGAATACATATCTGATTCAGAGGACTCTATAGATTCTAATTACCCATCTTGGCCTTGCCTATATAAGAAAAAAGATAGATCTATCTGCGGGGAAAGATACTTTCGCAAGGACAGGTATGTCAAACACTATAGGTCTCCACCAGAAAAAATATGCGCATCCTGCTGTAATAGGCTGACCTTTTCTACAATACATGCCAAACCCATTTATAAGAAAAATTGGCTAGAAAGTCGCAAAAAGAGTAAGTAGGATTTGTAACTTTGGCCAAAGGCGCTAAAGCAAAGGAATTTTGAATATCTATAATAAAAGTGAAAGCGAAGTTTTAAGATTATTAATATCAAAATTACCTTGTATGGGTCGTTTTATCTGCCAATACATCAAGAAAGATGGTTCGATGTGTGAGAAAGGGTGCATGAGTGATTTAGAGTGTTCCAGACATTTTAATGCCCTTCCTAAAACAATATGTCCTATCTGTAATGAGCTAACATATTCTGATACTGGAATCTGTAGCACACATAAAAGAATTTATAAAAATGCCTAGCGTGAAGGTAAAAAAGTTAAAATGGAATCAGACATGATTGAGACACCTAGCTGAATAATAATCTGGCCAAAGTATTATTTTTTCTATCCTTTAGAGTCAAAGAATTCCTGAATATTATTATCTGTTTTCGGCCTGTATGGTGAAAGCTCTGGTGTACTTTTATCTCTAAAACTAAGACCATCATATGGTTGCCAATTAATTTGATATGAAGATTCCCAAACTTGTTGTTCTTTAGGTCCTATTTTTTTCCTATTTATCTTTACAGTATAGCCACACCAATTCTTAGTAATAGCATTAATTGCCCTTATAGCTGAATTAAGATTCGATATTACCTTAGCATGAGACTTGAATCCGAAGAATAATAGGGATTGATCAAAGACTTCTATAAACCTCTCACAGGATTGTGTGAATGTTTCTGATATTATATTACTGGAAAGAATACGCTTATCATCTATGCCGGTAAAGCTTAGTATTTGAAAGAGTTCTCTTATAACTTTCCAATGATCAGCTGAATATGATTTGTACAAGTCCTCTGTTACTGATTTCTCAAAATTATATCCAGCTTTATAATGGGTATCTTCCCATTGTGTAATATCTTTGGCCTCTAACCCTTTTATTACACTTTTCTCATCATAGCCTTACTTTCAAAAGTGAGATAATCACAAGAAATGTTTTTGAGGTTCAGGTGGACTGAAATGGTTGACAAACTTTTTATTATAAAAATTATCCCAAATCTCATCATCCATATCTTTACCATAAATATTTCGCATATAGAAACGTTTAAGTGTCATAGTATCTGAAATAGAGCGTTCTTGGTTAAACTTAAGATTTTCAACTTCTTCAGAATCAAGATTCAGGGAAGTAACAACTGCATTAAAATCTGTTTCTTTGATAACTAATGCTTTAACCCTAACCTTATTGTGGACTTTTTACGATTCCTATAACTCCTCAGCTCTTATCCATTTTATTAGCTGAAGAGAAGCGCTGGTACTAGCTATAAGACTACAAAGCTTCTTAATAAAGAATCTCGCAGAAAGGCGTTTCTGATGCTCAACTTCAATGAATGTTATTACAGCAGGAGATTCATCGATTTTATAAGAAACAGCATTATTATTCTATTCATGATGACCTTTATTACTGTAGATAAGTTATTAGGCTGAGCACTTGCAAGTTCTGCCTGAATATTTTCATGACCTGGTAGGCGAAAAAGTTCGTTAGAATTTTTCTGATAGAATATAGAAACAATACAACGAGAACAATCACGAATTCGATAAAGCATTTGTGCAAAAGCTTTGACATGAACTGAAGTAGCGATGTTTATAATAGCTATAACTATATTGAAGTGACCGTAACCTCGAATGATATTCCTGCCTCTACTATATTTGTATAAGCTATACAGTCAAGCTCACTCCAAGTGACATTAATATCAGAAAAGTCTTTTTGTCACTGTTTTCCATCCATATCCCCATAATATGCACAGGCTCTAATAGGTGAATTATCAGTCTTAGATAACTTAGATGCTTTTTCTACTAATGCTTTAGCCATCACTGCTCTAGTAGATACAAATGTCATACGTTTACCCTG
The DNA here is from genome assembly GCA_910591825.1 of Funneliformis caledonium. Lineage (NCBI taxonomy): Eukaryota > Fungi > Glomeromycota > Glomeromycetes > Glomerales > Glomeraceae > Funneliformis > Funneliformis caledonium. The sequence goes on from CAJVPQ010000702.1 coordinate 4,852, forward strand.
CCTCAAAAGGTCATATCCTATTCGCATAGCTTTTGCTTCACTATTCGGATTATAAATAAATTCAACCATCTCACCTATACGAGGCTGATACTTATTATCGATTACATAAATATTTTTACTATGATAAATCTGGAGGAAGGTTAGTATTGAGATATTTGCGAAGGCATCTATGGCCAAAACATGTCTTACAGATCTTAAAACATCATGCATTGTGTTTTCAGATTCCCGTGCATTTATACCGCTAGACATTTGGCGCATAATGGCATTAGCTTCATTGAGAATAGCTACAAATAGACGGGCTGTGAATTTTACACAAAAGAGGTTCTCAACCTATATTATGATAATATCTCACTCATTTATAAATAAGTTTTCTTGCATATTTTGGTAGTTGCAAATTCGAAAGCCAGATACTTTTAACAAGTCAAGTTTGGCTTTTGATTTATTACTGAGAGATTTTTAATAAGGGATCCAGATAAAGTATGGTAAGAAAAAAATATCATGTATTTTATCTTTCAATGCTATAATATTCTTTCTTAACACAGTAGTTTTTCATATTCCTGGAGGAGAACGAATAAGTGTTGTTGTTTTCTCAGTGTTCAAGAAATTGAAATATGCTTTGGAGTATCTTTTAATTTTTCTACATTAATAACTGTCTCTGATAATTCTACAAGGAAGCGTGGATTTGATATAGCATCAGCTATTCTTTTGACTATTTCTCGCTTAGGTTTTGCAGAAATTTTGATTACTTTTCCAAATACTAATCCCTTATGATCAGGTTTGTACTGTTTTTGCCAATAACATCTGAGTATAAAGCGCCTGTCATTTCAAAGAAAACTATATAATTGATCTTTTTCGTGTCTGATATCGCAAATAGGACATGCTTCATATGATTTCGCTTGAAAGTTGATAAATCCCTTCTTAATGCTACCAACCTCAAGCCATTTATATTTTGCTGTAACTAAACTAGCTTCCTTGCTTAAGGTAGTTTTATCTTCAATGAGTTGGAATTCATCCTTTTCCAGCTTTTCAGGAGAAAAGGTTTGTGGCCAGATTTTAGAATAATTGGATTTAGGTTGTACTAGATAATTTTCTAGCTTGCAATATCCTTTTTTAACTGAAAATAATGCGGGTTTTTTAACTCTATCTTCCTTTGCCAATCCAAGGAGCTGGAGACTAAAGCGAGATTTATAAAGACCTATATCAATAAACTCTGAGTATGACTTCTCAACCCTTTCAGTAACTTTTTTCATAAAACCTTTAAAATCTCTATAGTCAATAAAACGAGCATAGGAGTACACAATATACTAGCTACATTTATCAGAATTAGACGAACTGGTTAAGACAAAAGCATCTAATATTGCAAAATGTTTTAAATCAGAATATAAAATATCAACACAAGCAATTAAGATTTTAGATAATAAATCTTTGCGAGAAATTTTATTTCTATCTAAAGAAGGGAGTTCAGGATTCATGGGATCAGACTTTTGTCTCGCATCAATATCTAAAACTAAACGAAGAGGTAAATTCTCATCAATGTACTTATGGGTATCAGGTAATCCATAAATTTCAGATGGATGATCAACTACCGTAAAACCCTTTCCTGCCACTCGAACTATATATTTATCAAAAATCTCTTCAGGATGATAGGTACCTAGAAGAGAGATATCATTTTTATTATTAGACAAATATTGGAAATATACATGATCATCATAGCCAGGCTCATAATTGAGGTCTGTTAAACCAGAAAAGGGTCTGGTTGCTTCATTTATTATTTTAGGGCTCAGCTCGGGCTTTTTTGCGCAAGCATGATACAATGTATGGAAATAATAAGTATAAAATTATATATAAATTTTCCAAATCTTCAAAATAAAAAAGTATAAACCATTCTGGCCTCTAATCAGATTACTAGTATAAGTATACAATAAATATACTAAATAATACTTCAAAGCAATCAATGCAATAATATTCTGAAGTAGTAATTATGCAGAAACAAGGCTTAGAAGCTAAAAATAAGCGAAAAAATGGTGACCCACTTAAGAAGAATTATATATAGGAAAGAAAAAAGAAGTTATGCTTGAGTGGGTCATCAGGTGATAGGCAGGAAAGAGATCAGTAAGGCAGAAAGGTTCAGGAATACACGAAAAAAGGTATGAAAGCAATATAGTCTAAACTAATTTAGCACTTCGTGCCTCATTCTTAGCAATCAAAATGGTCATGGACAGGATTGCAAGAATGGCATAACATCGGCACTTCGTGCCTCACTGGCAATCAAAAAAGTGAGTGAATTGATTGCAACACATCTTTAGCAAATAGATGGATTGCAAATTCAGCACTTCATGCCTCATCCGGCAATCAAATGGGCCGACCATAATAATGTCTATCACACCTCTGATTTTCTAACCAACTGACCACTAAACCAGGCCCTCGAAAGTTACTCAAAAGTTACTTGAAAGTGACGTATGGAACTGGCGAGGAACCGAACACGTGATTGGCGCAGTAATTTTCGCTAATTTCGGCCAACACTAATCCATATTTTTTTCCAAAACTTTGAGACGCAATAAGGCGGCATCCAGACATCCGATTCATGCGATCTTAGCATCATTGGAAAGCTCTCAACGCCCTCTTTCAAACGACCACAAAATCGCATGAAACCAATCACAGGAAGCCAAGATATTCCGCCCTAAAGATCGGCCAGAAATTATGCTATAGTGCCGGCCAAAATCTGATCCGCAAATTAACTGCGCCACCCGACCACAACACGATTTTTAGCGAACAATGCCGGCCTAGCATCATGGCCACAAAAAGACCGCAGAGCAATGAAAACAAGCGGATAGCTAGAAGGAAATAAAAAGAAGATAAAGCAATAAAAACAAGCAAATATCTACAAAGCAATAAAAAGGCTACAGAGCAATAAAAACAAGTGGATATCAATAAAGCAATAAAACGGCCACAGAACAGTAAAAACAGTAACTAGGTAACATTATATTCATAACTAGGTAACATTATAGCGCAACCGGGTAACACTCTTATAAGAGTGTTACCCGGTGATGACTATTGGTAAAACATCTTTCTGAAACTCTTAAGCCTTAGTCTAAACATTGCAGGAAATGTGAAAAGATCAGCCATTATCAAAAATTTGCAAAAGTCATTAAGTTGTCTTATTTTTACATAAAAACATTTATATTTCATTGTTTATAAATAGATTCAACAGTTAAATTGTCTTAACAATGATTGATTAGATTGTTTTAATAGAACGCGTTGTATTAATAAGTAATTTGTATAACTAGGGAACGATTTCGGAAACCGTTATTAACTCCGTAGCATAAGGAACCAACCACGTATCGACTCAAATTTTGAACGGGCGGACAGATGGACATTTTTCATTACTATCGCTCGTACATGGATAGTCCTTACTAATAACTTTTGATCACATATCTAATCACGTGCGGGGCAACTGCCGGAATAAGTCAACTTTACCTAAATGATTTTTAAGGCCGAAATAACTCATTTTTATTTCCCGGCAATTTCTCCCTTTTTTATTGTAACTTTATTAAAGTTTAAATGATTTAAAAAAGAAAATTAATTTTAAAATTAATTTTTTTTAACAAACTTCTTTTTTATTTTAAAATGATCGGAAACCAATCAACGCTCGCGTGATTTTTGGTCAAATGGGTAAAAAATAAAAAACGGGGGGTGACAAATTTATAATCACGTAGATACGTCCATCAAAGGAAAATTTGCAAAATTTAATTTGCCTATAATTATCATTAACTCAATTTATAAAACGTGGTTTCCCATGAGATTCCACAAGGAGATGATTCATTTAATTACCTTTTTCCATTTCCGTAGAAGTTCATGTAATAATGTAATACAAATCACGAGCGTAGTAATCTGATGTTGAATCAAAGACTATCGCGAAAAAACGCGTACTTTTATACTTGTAATAATACGCGATTTTTTTATATTTAAATACGGTCTATTCTAATAAAGCTTCATTAATTTTTCTGTCCATTTCAAAACTTTGGGAATTTCAAACCTATCACTTAAAATTAAAAAACAAAAAGATTTTGCTAAGCAATGGGTAAAACGAAAAGCGTAAATAAGCAGACGGTTTCGTCATTTTTTGCTTCGACAAAGGCTCGAACTGTAAATCAGAAGGAATCTAAAGTACGTTCTTATAGCCTTTTTTTTTTTTTTTTAAAAAAAAAAAATATTTTATTGTATTTGATTGTTTTATTTTTTAAAAAAAAAATTATCGTTCTTGCTTTATAAAGCTTTTGGTGCCTTTGGCGCAAACTGCTTCGAGCAAAGCTCGTCAGAGTTTAAAGGTAAATTGGATTTAATTATCTATAAAGTTGTTGTTGCCAGAATGTATTATGATTAAAACTATTATTGATATATATGTCTTATATTTTTTAATTTCAATTCAGAGTGAATCTAAAGAAAACACAACTTCTAAACGCGCATCTATATTTAAACCGTCAAGTAAATCGGATACGGCACGTCGTCGCCGTGCATTGATTGAAAGAGTATGTATGAAGATCGTAATAAAGAATAATTATATATAAATATATAATTTATTATTATTATTTTTTAGGTTCGCGCAAAAGGACAAAAGACACTAGAAGAAACATTACAAGGCCTGGATCCTGTCAAAAAGAGACAAAAGACCATGCTGAGCCGATCTCGGGAAATTGCAAACTCTATTTCCTTGTATCCTCTTGCTTTACGAGTTAGTAATTAAAATTTAATAATATCACATAACATATAACCTTAACATATGCATAGTCTATATATATCAAGGAAAAAAACGGTCATGTTTGTTAGAGAAGTTGCAACAAGAATTGTAGAAAGTTCTGATGTGCCAATATCAGATTGTATGTATAAATTTAATAATCTTATTATTTATCTGCAATATTTTAAAAAAAAAATAAATTTTTTTTTTTTGGTTTTAAATCTTTAGACGAGGCAATAGAACATATTGAACTATTAACTAAAATTGCACCCAAGTGGTGTCAATTCTCTACTAGTAAAATTAAGGATGACCTTTTGAACGTCGACTCTTCAGTGCCAGCTTGGAAGGTTCGTGAAATTATTGAGGAAGGAGTAAAAAATTTTCAATGAGCAATAATCGTCACGCGCGCCAGGACGGTAAAAAGTAAGTCCGCGAAGATAATTTTTTTATAATAATGTTAGCGGGCTATTTAGGAAATATATGCACGAAACATAGTATAGTAAATTCTGGTAATTTAGCTACACAAAATATATAATAAAATATAATAATAATATTCACACACTACTTTTTTTTAAAAAAAAAAAAATTTTTAAAAAAAAAAAACATGAATTTGTCTAAGAGAAAAAAAAAAAAATAAAAAGAAATTCTACAATTTTTAATGTCTAAATACATGTTTCAAATCCTCCATTCCTCGAAAAGGTAATAAAATATAAACAATTTAAATAACAAATTCTACTGGGTCGTTTAAATCAATATTCCAAGAAAAGAATGAAGGAAATGAAAGATTTTGGAGGGCTATATTAGAAAGTGTATCTATCAAGGTAATAGGGATAATGCAAAAAAAAGAAAAGAGGAAGGGAAATAATGACCTTTTCTCTTTTTCAAATTTTCATCCAAAGAAATGATATACTATACAATAATGGATGTATTATATACATATATGTATACGAAGATACATATACACATATATATAAAAAAAATAATAAATCAAATAAAAATAATGAAATAAAAAAAAAAATGAATCGCCTCAATTGCTTCTATTGATGAACATTACGTGTGATAGTCTCATAATTATCGCTGTTACGTTTCAAGATATCGACAATAGGGCCTAATAATCGGACGAAAGCTTTCTTGCCTAACGTAGCAACCTTTAATCGACCTTTTGCAGTTATATTTACGGCACGGGGTTTGTTGTTAAGTAAAGCAAGCTCTAGAAAGTGTGAAAAGTTTTTTTTTTTTTTAATTGTGAAAGATAAACGTGTATATATATATATATATATATATAGAATTTTGTTAATATAAATAAATATAAATACCTCCAAAGTAATCTCCTTTTTTCAACCCAGGTAACTCATGTTCAATTCCTCCTTCATCAATTTTTGTTACGCGAGCATCGCCAGATTCTATTAGGAAGAAATTATTACCAATGTCACCTTGTTTAATTACCAATTGACCATCTTCATAAATCGCGGACTCTAACGCATCAGCGATTTTATGCCTTTCATAAGGTTCTAATGACACTAGGATCGGAACTTCCTCGAGAAATGATTCATACATCTTACGTTTACGAGAAGTATTTTCCATTAAAATTCTTCTAAAAGTTACTCTATCAAGAGCCCAAAGTACCGAATCTGAGGTAGCAACCACAGTGGCCGCTCGTGGAGCATTGTACATTAAAGCCAATTCACCAAAACTACCACCAGGGCCATAATTATGAACTTTGTCTTGAACACCATTTTTCGAAACATAAACATCAAATGTACCAGTTTCTACTACATAAAAAAAGTCACCAATTCCACCTTGTTTAATAATCGCTTCTTGATTTAAAACTCTTTTTTCAACCATAGCATCAATAACGTCTTTATACTGCTCTTCATCAAGGTTTTTAAATAAAAAGTTATTTTCAATAGAAGTTTCTATCCGCTCTCTTTGTTCTTGTGTTTTTGGAATAATAACCTTAACATAATCTTTATCTTGACTAGGAGCCATTGATTCAGCGCTTACAGAAGTACGACGACCTCGATTATAGTTTATTGGAATAGCAGGAAGTTCACTTGGCTCGTCATCATAAAGTTCTTCTTCACTGTCAGGAAAGTAATCTGTTGTAGGTGTACTCGCCATTGAAGTTCTTGCAGAATAAAAGTCCGGTTCGGGCTCTTTCATTTCAGTATCGGATACGTCGGAATTACCATGCGAATGTTCCGATGGCGAAACTTCACCCATAATAACTTCTGATTGCTCCATTGTGAAATAATATATAAATATGTTTTTAAAAAAGGAAGTAAGGTTCTTTAAAGATCTTTTTGACTCCGTAAAAGTTTCGGATGTTACAAAGGAGGTTATTAAAAAAAAAAGAAAAAAAAAAAAATTATTACTTATACTTTTTAAAAAAAAATTATATATATTATATATGGGTGGAGTCAGAGGTAGTTTTTTTGAGGAAAAAAAAAAATCGAATAGAAGTTAATCTAAGAAAAAAAAGGTTAGTGTGTGTACATGATTCCATAAAGAAAATAAAGCATGGCACTTGCATGGCAAAAACTTAGGGGAACTATTAACTTGCACTACACCATCTTTTGCATTATTCTATCACTTGATCAAAAAAAATTAAACACATGGCGTTACTCAATTGTTTTAATTTTTTTAGGGAAATTTTTTATTTTGACACAACATAGAATCAGAGAATATAGATTTGAATTTTATATTGTTTTTTTTTGGAGTATCAAAAAAAAAATATCTGGTTTATCGTCTTGCAAAAAAATTTTACAACTCATTAAGTTTGTCTCTTTATTTAATATAAAAAAAAAAAGGTTGTGCTACTAAATAATAAGATCCCTGATTTTCTAAATTAATATAAAATTGTTTTTTTTTTCTTTTTTTTTGACCTTACTTATATACTTAAGAGGAAAAAGTTTTACTACCAATACCTGACAAATAACCAACAAATCATACAAAATAACATTTTTATTAAATCTTTTTCTCTGTGTAAGTTACATTTGATAACACCGATAACATGGACATCGATGAACCAAGCTCGACTAATAATTCCAACGATAGTGATGATGAATATGATGAAGAGGTAAAAAAAAAAAAAAAATTATTTTTCCTTCTCCAAATTAACCATTATCTTGATAAACTTGAATTGATAGGTTTCTTACATAGTGATTGACCTCGGTACTGAAGTAACATTAGACATGATAACAAACAATTTCGAAATCTTGAACAATATCAATCCTTCTTCGTTCAATTTCAATCAGAATCGTCATCATCAAAATCAAGATTCCTCATCAACATCGATTCTCACTTCACAACCTTCTAATACTAATAATAAAACTAGTAATCCTACTGTTTCGGCTCCTTCCTCAAAATCCTTTCATCATCACATCAAACCTTCAACAACGAATCACGAAAAAGAAGTTGAGACCTCTAATTCTATTAATAAAAATGAAAATAATGATATTGATTATTCATTAATTGTAAGAATAATTAATATATATATATATATATATCACAAAAAGTTCAATCGAGTTGGGAACCCTTTTATAATATTAGTCGAATTTGTGGGATAATACGTCCGAATGTGTGAACTTCGTTCGTTCTTTAATGCTTTGAATTTTATTTATTCTCACAGGGTTTAGATACAGATACACCTTATTTACGTATAGGTGGTATACATTTTAAAGGTGATTATGATGAAACTATTGGAACTGATTTAATATTTTTTCCAGAACCAGGTAATGTTAAAATGTTATATTCTGATCAAAAAGTTTTTAATTCCTTGTAATTTTAACCTTTTCTTTTGTTATTCTTATATATCAAAAAGATCCGATGAATTCAAGGCAACAAAAACTTACATATCAATGCCTTACAACAAAAAAGATAAAATTCTCTCAAGTGAATTTACAAGAGATTGATTTAAATACGACGAATGAATTAAATATTGATGATGATAATGAGTGGGAAGATAATTATTCATTAAATAATAAACTAGACTTATTTAATATTAAGAGTGATCTTGAAGATGATGAAGAGGAGGACGATGGTAATGAAAGTAATAGTAAAAAAGAAAGCATTTCTTCTACTGTGGATAAAGGGAAAGGAAGAAAGGAATGGGATGAAATAGAAACGGAAAATTGTTATAAATAATGAATTTCTAACATCATTGAACAGACTGACATATATTGCATATTGATCTATTTAATATAAAAATTACAAGGAATTTTATGTAAGTGTAAAAAATAAATAAAATCATTAAATTAATAAATTATCTTTCCCAAACATAATTATTAATCAAGTTATCATAATATCTAATTCCCTCGATACTTTCGTCTCTACAAATAAGCCCTTTGGCTTCCACCATCTGTTTAAACCAAAAACATTTTTTGAAAAAAATTGCAATTGAAATAAGAAAAATAATAAAGCGGTTTTTACATTATAACTTACCTGCAATTGTTCATTTACCAAGACTACACTCTTTTGCTCTATTGAAGCCAATTCAATGGCACTTAATGATCCCTTTAACTGAATACATTCTAAAATACGCTGTGCTATTTGATCATCACTATGGGTCAGTAAAATGCTCATTAAGAATAAAATATTTCAAATAAATATGTGTGTGTGTGTGATATTATTGACAAAAGGATATCTGACTGAATAACCAATAACCCACTTTCGTATTTTCTCAATCTTAGAGGTAAACTTAATCGTTCAAATAAAGAACAAGCTTTATATAAATCGTTAGGAGATATCAATGCTATTAAATACGCAAAAGGAAATCAATAATGAGTATAATAAATGTTTGAATTATGATTTTTGATTTCCGCTTACCAACTCCCCTAGCCCTATTAAATATACAATAAATGTCCGTCAAAGACATCATTCCGTTATCTTTATCCAACGAATTTTCCAAGAATTCTGCGAGTTCTCTTGCTAATTCTTTATGATATATTGAACCGGCTTCATCTCTAAAAAAGAAAATTTGAATTTGAAATTCCCTTTATAACCTAAAGGAAAAAAAAAATTTTACCATACTTTGTTACGGGATTTGAAATACCAAGTTTAAACAGATTGGCTCTAAAAGTGGAGACTTCATCTGCAGAAGCTTCTGATTCCGCCGATTCCTTATTCAATCCATTAATAATAGTTTGAGCAAGATTAACCTAGAAAAATAAAGTAAATAAAGATGTACAATTTATTTTAATATAATTATTTAACGACAAAATTTAATAAATGAAACAAATGTAATATACCATTTTTTCTGTTATCGTTTTCAATGATTCTAAATCTTTGAATGCTTGATTCAGATATTCGTCTTGTTCCTTGTTATGCTCTTCAGCATTACGCATTATACCACCTAATCAAAAGAGAAAAAAAAATTATTAAATTAAGACGCGAGATTTCAAAAAGTTTTTATTGAATAAAAAATTTGTTATTTACTAATTCCTCCACGAACGGGGTCAAAATCTGCAGGAGATTTAAAAGATTCTACCGTGTTCTAAAAAAAAAAAAAAAAAAAAAAGAACTTAAATTTAGAAAAGTCAAGCCGATTAAATTAAGAAAAGCCAGTATAATTTAACCCTCACCTCCCATTCTTTCATAGTCATTGCTTGTTTCATTTTATCATAAAAAGTGCCAGCGCCTCCATTACGAAAAGCTAATTTAATAAAATCATCTTTACTTTTAACACCAACTCTACTTCCCAAAATTTCTTCATTAATCTTCAATCCATCAAGATTAACAGTTCCTAAATCGGCGTCACATATCTCACATATGATCATACTTGGATGATTTAAAAACGTGCATTTTGGACATGCTATACCAGTATCACCTTGTGTTTCATTAAATGGTGAAGTTGTAGTTGGTTTTATTTGTTGTTGTGAGGAATCAGAAGTATTAGATGGAGATGAAACAGGTGGGGACGTTACAGAAGCGAGATCCTCGGATTTTTTCACACCACAAAGTTGACATTTAAAAATTTGTGATGTATTGGAATAAGAACAAATTGGACATATCCAAGTAGATGTACTTGATAATGTAGAAGTAGATGAATCATTAAGTTGATGATAAAATGGTGTGGAGTTATTATTATTGGAATCTGAAAATTTTAAAGTTATTTTTGGCGAAGATTTGACAAATCCTGTCTATGTATTCAAGATGTAAATTAAAAAATTTAATTGTAGGGTATGTTAAAGAACTTTTCATGAAAGAAAAAAAAAAAATTAATAAAAATTTCCTTACGTAAAATTCTCTACCCTTAATAAATCTAATTTCAACTCCGATAGAATTGGTATTTGGTTGTTCGGAATCAACATAAACAATCCTATGTGAAGTTAAATAAACTTTACCATTCATATATCCAGCTGCTTTTTCGTTTCTATAGATTCGATTCATCACAAATTAGAAAAGAATTAATTAATACGTTGAAATAATAGAAATTTAAATACCCATCATAAAGTCCAACATTATCTTGTATTGCAAGAATCGTTTCTCCTTCATTCAAGACAGGTCTTAAAGTAGAAGTTAATTCTACGCGTACAAAACGATCCATTATAAAAAGTTATCAGATTTTCGGATGAAAAAGTTATATATATATATATCACTAGTTCTGTAGTTATACAAATCAATTATCAAATCCTAATTATAACGTATAGGAAGAGGAAGCATTTAATATGCAAATAAAAATAAACGTGAACGGTTTATGTGTATTTTTTTTGTGTTACGGCGGAAAAATTCAAATTTGTATAAATGCAGATCGATGTACCAAGAACCAAAGCACAGTAAGCACAGTATCAAACATATATATATAAAAAAATTTTTTTTTTTTTTTAAAAAAACGGTTTTTATTTTTCAAACTTTTTATTTTACATTTAGTTATACATTTTTTTAAATTAAGAACCATAAGAATGAATTTTTTAAAATGAATTAAGAATTCGCCTTACCTAACATTAAAGAGCCTAAAAATAGTAATCACATGACTTACGATACCTAATGCACAAAGTATGTCTCTTCGATCTAATCAGTTATTAAAGAAGATATTTTCCAAATAAAAGCAGAGAATTATAACGTTCTAATAATAGAATGATACTTTCAATAATACTCACAAGGGCAGTTTTGCATCTCCATGAAATACTTTTTTTTTGAAATTTGGCCATATATATAGCATTAAATGTCTGTTCAAAGGAAAAATATTTAAAGGGGGAATTTTTTTTTAAAAAAAATTGTTTATTTAAAAAAAATCGCTGGGTGAAAAAGTATGTGCATTGTATGATTGATTTCCTAACTTTGAAAATAATACAAGAAAAGGAACCAGATAAACGAAATTAGCAAAAATTTATATATAGTCGAACAATGCGTGTTTGTAAAAAGGCATGAACAAATTTAAAAAAAAAGCTCTCAGTCCTTTTAACTGAACCCAAGACCTATATTAAAAAAGGGGGAGGAACATAGGGTGTATATATAATAAAATTAGCTACTGTTGAATTGTACATGGCAAAAAAAAAAAAAAAAAAATTAAAATAAAAAAGGGGGATGTCAGCATATATGCACAAGAAGAAGGTGTAATAAAAAGGGATTAGATACAAAAAAAAAAAAATATTTCACAGTAGGCCAAGGGTCCAGGTTAATCCGGGATAGAGAGCAGAATTTACTTTATAGAAAGTCTAAGAGCAAGCATTTTGTTCATCAATTGACATCAGTGAGAAGCTGCTTTTCCAGAATATATTTTCCCTCCTTATAACGTTGACTCTGCTCGTACGCTCTCTCCTATATCAAGAGAATTGAATTAACGTATAATAGAAAAGTGCGAATCAACGACCAAAAATTACTGGTATATGAAATGGAAAACGAATAATAAAGAATACTTCATACATATTTCCATCCCAGTACGGATCGACAGCGGGAGCAATGTATATCCTTAACAGTATGCAGGCCAGTAGTCATGTGGCGGTCTTCAGAAGGTCCTTCTTCCACATTAACTCTTCAAAAAAAAAAAAAAAAATTAGAGTATAAATTAGCTATGAAGTTACTACAACTTACTTTAACAAATAGGGAACTCACACAGTATCAAAGAGATAAGCACGACCATGTTGACCTTGAAATGCCTATGACAAAATTAAGATTAAAGTTACTTCAAAATGCTCTTTAAAAATTCGGAAATTTACTTAAAACAGTACTAGAACATAAAAAAAAACCTTTGAAATAATGCTATCAGTTGTAGAGAGGTGTGTTCGACATTTATTGCATCCGAAAATGCGGTTACCGTTCAAATAAGTACGATAAGTTAAACCCATTTCTTAATGAACTTATTTCAATAGTAAGAAAAGATCCTCGCTTTTTATTTTTATTGACTTTTAAAAAAAAAAAGAAAAACAGTAGAGAGGCAGTAAAGGGATGAGGGAGATATACAAAGCCAAGTATTTTTGCTTCTACACGCTCCTTATAACTAGTGTCTTATTGCATTTGAAGGGTGAAAATAAATGGAAAGGAGCTGCAGGGCAGGTGAGTCGCTTTTTGAAGACTATGATATATATTAACAAAATGATATAATCAAAGAAGTATCCGATAATGACAAGTCACACATGCACAAGTATTTATGCCAAACCTATTTTTTTCTTTACTATGTTTAATTCGATTATTTTTGGTGTTTCTTTACCAATAATTGTACAGAGTTTATCAAAATATATATCTCGAAAAATCGAGTACCTTATTATTTATAAAAAAAAACCAGTCAACCCTTAGTCAATCTTTCCCAATCTGTGAGATAATATAAGAAATCACTTTACATCATGATCACATGAAATCATCAAGGAAATTTGAAATAATGAATGATTAATAAATTTATAAATTTTAATCCATCCAACCAGCTCTATCTGATCTTTTATAATTAATTAAAACATTTCGAAGCAGTTTTGCTCATAGTTAACATAATGGTGTTGATTTATCTCTCATATTATAGGTTTTGTGATACATGATGGGTTGTCCTACTAAAACTTGCTTTTACCTGTTATATAATGGCGCATGATGTTAATCGCGAAATTTTTTAACCTTTTGACCGAAACCTGAATGTTTCGCGTTTCATTAATAATGATCAGCTGATTAATGATAGCTTATGTTTTTGGAGGCGTGTGTAATGCAGGGGCGAATACTAACCCAAATTTGCTAAGAATAAATTCTCACTATATATACTAAATGTTACGCAAATTTTATATATAGTTACACATATCTTTCCAAATGGTAAAGATTGGGCATTTTATAACTTTATTTTCAAATATTTTCAAACTAACTTTATATGTAACTAATTTTTTTTTAATGATTACAAAGATTAAATTACAAATAAGTTAATTTATATTTACTATTGATTAATCAAAATTATAGTAAATTATAAAATCTGTTAAAAAAAATAAATAAATTTCAATTATAAAAACTATAATGAAAATATTATTAATGAAATCATATTATAGATCATATAATTTACTATATTTCATTATTTAATTTATTAATAATATTTTTATATTATTAATTTATAAAAAATAATTTATATTTTTTATATATATAACAATTTTTTAAATTTATAAATTTTTAAAATAAATTTTGAAAAATTAGAAATTAATATTATATTATTAAAATATATTATTTTTTAATTTAAATAATATAATAAATAAAAAATTATATTAAAAAAAATTTAAAAAAATTAAAAAATATATATATATAATATTATTAATTAAATTTTTTAAATAAATAATTATTTTAAAATATAAAATATTATTATATAATATTTTTTTTATTAGATATCATATTTTAAATACTTTAATTTTTAATAAATTTAATTAATTTTATTTAAAATTATATATAAAATATTTAATAATATTATTTATATATATATATATATAGTATATAATTTAAATTATATTTTAAATATTATAAATAGCTAATATAATATAATTATTATATTAGTTTAAAATAAGTTATAAAAATATAATATATATTATTATTTACTGTAAAACATTAACTAATCTATCACTCTTATGTAAACTACCTCTTAGAGTTTTTAATTGAAAATTTATAAAAAAATTAGAATAGTATATATGGGTGATTTTTTTAAAAAAATTTATTTTATTTAAATTTATTATTTAAAATAAAATTAAAATTATTCTAATTATTGTATTCAATTTCTATTATTACTATTTTTATCTAATTCATTTTCTTTGTATAAAATCATCTTAATTAAAAATTATATTATCTTTTATAAATCAGTTTTAACTTAAGTATCACAATATTTAAATAATTTATAAATCAAATTTAAATTGACTTTTTTCATGCAGTTTTTACCTATAAAAATATTAAAAAATATAATCATCTTTTAATTCATATAGCTGAAGTTAATTTATAAACTTTATTTATCATCTAATTATTATAAAATTTGCAAATTTATTAAAAAAAATAATTTTAATTTTGTATCATAATAAATAATAAATATAATAATTAATAACTAGGAAATAGTTTCAGAAATTATTATTAAGTTTACTTTGGACTAATAATTAATACTTATATTAGATTTAAACTTTTATTAACTATTACATTAAAAATTGTAATTTAAATATTAATGCTTTAGGTATTACTACTATATTAATATGAAACTCATTTAATTTTGTTTAATAAAATTAAATAAGTAATCATATAAAAAATCTAAAATAAGAAGATATCTTGAATTTAATAATTAATTAAAAATTATTTTAAATCAAATATTATCATTTTACCAATTATTTCTTTTTTATTTATCTAATTTTTTTCATTAGTTTTAGTAAATATACTATCAGAAAACTCTTTTTTAAGTTTATTTTTTAATTTAAATAATAATAAGAAGTAATTTTGATTTATTAATTAGATAATCTAACATAACTGTAAATATAGTTCTTTCATATCCTGTAGTTTTAATATTAATTATATAAGAATCATATTTTTTAAAAGTATAAAGATTAAATAAGTCAAAAAAAATATAAGTTTTAATTATAATTGCAATAAATTGAAAGAGATAATTATATTGTATTCTTTTATAAAGAATAAAACTTAAAATCTATATTGTTTTTTAAATAAATCTTTTGATAAGTGTTGAGTTACAATTATTTTTGCTTATTTAAAAATTATGACAGACTATAAAGTAATCTATCTATTTTTTTAAAAATTTAAATAAAGAAATTGTAAGATATATTTTCTGAATTTTTCAGTTTATAAAAGTTCTTTAACTTTTTTTTTATTACTATATTTTTAGTAAATTGATAAATTTTATGTACAATAATTAGTAATTTATTCTATTAAATTTTATTTTAATTCTAAAAAAAATAGTTATTTACTATTATATATAACTTTAATAAATGAGATATTAAAACTTTTAGCTATTTTTTTCTTTAATTCTAAATTTAACTTAATTTTAAATTAAACTATTTTATTATTTTACAAATACTATTAAAATATTATAAATTACAAAACTATTAATTTTTTCATATATATTATTGTCTTTTATTTTTAAAGTAATTCTAAAATATTCAGATTTTAATTATCTATAATAATTATTTTTAAAAAAAAATTATAAAATATGATACAAGTGAAATGTAATATAAAATATGTGAAAATTTATAGTTATTACAATTTATATTGATTTACATATTATATATAATTTATTGATTAAGATTTTTCTTTTATTAAAGTATCTTCTAATTAAACTATCTATGTATTTTACAAATTTAACATAAATTTATCAAAAACTATGATAAATTAGTCAGTATTTTAAAAATTTATTTTAATATATTTTTAAAGTATATTATAGTATATTTTTGTTATATTTAAAATTAAATATGATTAATATATTTAAATGACAAATTTTTATTATTATAAAAAACTTATAAATATTTTTACAATAATACTTTTTTAAGTTTTAAATTAATTTATTATAATATTTTATTTTTATTATTATGTCATTATTATTATTTAAAATAAAATATTAGAAAAAAATTTGAAACTTTTTATAATATACCAATTAAATTAATATATAAAATCTATATATATAATTAATAATACTAGACAAAATTGAAATATATTCATCATTACAATTAAAATTTTAAAATTCTGAAATATTTTATCATATAATAAAACTAAAAATTATATACATACTTTATATTGAGATATAACTGTATAGAAAATTCTTCTATATAATCAACCTCTTATTAAAATTACATGAATTGTAATTATATTGAGATTTTTAAATTTATGAATAATGTATAAGGTTGCTTATTTAAACTCATTTTAGATTTGACAAAACCTAAACTATAATTTTGCTAAATTTTTACTAAAGTTTTAATATAGTTTTATATTTTTATAAGCATTGATATAGTTTTATCTTTTTCAAAATTTCATAGATTTTTTAATAAAATTTTAATATAATTTCAATAAATTTTACCTTTTTTATATAGATGACTTGTAAACCTCTAAGTTTCATTTAGCAGTCTTAATAATATATAATTAAATTACTAATTAAAAAATTACTTTAATACTATTTGTTACTGTTCTTTTTATTTAATAAATAACAATATTATATATTTATTTATTTAAGTCTTTATAATAATAATACATAAATAAAATAAAAAAATAAAATTATAAATAAAATAAATTATAAATATTAAAGTATGCTTATTCTTAGTTAGATATAGATTAATTTATAACTACTAATTCTAAATACTGTATAGAAATGATAAATTTCATTTAGAAAAAAAAAATATTTTTTTAGTAAAAATTCAGAAAAAAATTTATTAAAAAAAAAAATAGAATGTAAAATTTAAGAAAGAAAATAAAATAATAATGGTTAGAAAGAATAATAAAAAATATTAATAATTAGAATAATAATTATATTTAAAAATTATAAATTATAAGGAGAGGTTTTTAGTATGTGATAATATTTCAATATTAGATACAGTCAATCCTCTCTAAATACCCTTTAGCACTGATCAAAATCAAAAAAAATCAGACATGTGAAAAATTGGCCTAAATTTGGCCTAAATTTAGCAAATTATCAAAAAATTGGTCTAGCTGATTGGTATACATTAGAAATCAACCAAGAATCAGCTGAAATTTGACTTATCTTATTATAGCCGATTGGCATACTTATTGCTGATTGGCATACGCAGTGTGTAAAATCTGAAATAAAAATCATGTGCAATTTGTGCATATGATGCGCAGTAAAGAGTGCGCATCAAATTTTTAATGTGCGCGATAAATTTTAAAAATTTTATGTGCAGATAATGTACTTTAATGAAATTCTTTTTATAGATGCAAAATATGTGCAGAATAATAAACTTTATGTGCTAAAATGTGCATTTATTATTTATTTTTATTTGTTGAATTATTAAATCAAATTACAATTATTAAGCATTATATCTAGGAACACCGTTCCAATATTCATAAGCTTTTTCATAATCATATGTCATAAAAGAAACAGGTGCATTTAAAGTTATATGTAAATGATAATTCAAAGTTTCGATTGACATTAAATTTCTTAATTTTGTTTTGATTAAATTTTGTTGAGAAAAAACACGTTCAACAACTCCATTAGAAATAGGTACAATTATTGCTATTTCTGATAATTTTGATAAATTTGGAAATTGTTGATAAAAATTAGAATTATTAGTCCAGATTCTTTGCCATGCTTCGATAAAATTGAAATCTTTGTAATCACAAAGAATATTTCTAGCCATTCTCCATTCAATGATTAATTTTTCGCCATCTAATTGAGGTTTACATAAAATATTTGTTTTGTTTTTTTTCGATTTACCATAAAAATTTGCTAAAAATTTAATTTCAGTTTCACCATAATTATGTAATTCACCACGATCTAAAGGAGCTTCACAAGGATCCAAAATACGCATAGCATGATATAACGGAGAGTCTGGAAATCTATTTTTTAAACTTTGAATAGTTGCATTAGCAAAGTGTGTAATTGATTCTGTAAAAAAAAAAAAAATAAATACTTGTTTCAATTAAATATATAAAAAGCTTATTTTAAAAATAAAAATTTTACCTGGTAAATCTGAGCTCGTTAATAAATTTTCGTTCATAAATTTTGATAAATGATTTCCATAATAAGGTTCAAAAAATTCTGTACCAATAAAATCACTTGTAATTGTTTCAATAATCATAGAAAGTTGATGTCGTGTTTCACTTAAAGTGACATAATCTGACTGAAATATTTTGATCATTGAACTTATTGTACCCAATATATCGGCCAAAAATTTAGTAAAAATATAAAATTCTGTATCTAAAGAATCTGCTAAAAACTTTGCTATTGGATTATTATCACTATGCTGAATTAAAGCGGAATGAACATCTTCAATTATTTGGTGAAAATTATTAATAACATTGGCCCAAGATAACCAACGCGTTTCCACAATATTAAGTATATTCAAATCGGAATATTCACTATTTTCTTGAATTTGTTTTAACTGATACCATCTTTTGTATGAATTAGAGAAGAAATTATAAATAGT
>CAJVPQ010000703.1:0-24114 GCA_910591825.1 Funneliformis caledonium
TCATAAAAATTCGTTATAAAAAAATTCGCTAATAAAAGCTTCATTTTATTATACTTGTACAGATCTTCAGATTCGTTGTACATAATAGTAAAATTTACTATAAAAATTCGTTGTATTTAAATTATTTTATTAAATAAAATTTTGTACTACTCATGTGATTCGCAATAATGCAAAATTCGGAATACAGAAATTCGTTATAGAGAACTTTGACTGTAATATAACTAAAGAGAGATTTTTTTTAATAAATTTATTAATAATTCAGACTAATATAAATATGCTTATAGAGAGATATGACTATATATAAGTATGACTATATAGAGGGTCAGCTGTACTTCTTTTTAGTTACAAAATAAATATAATAAATGTAAATAACAAATTTTAGAAAAAGAAGTTAAGTTAAATGGTGATAATATTAAATAGTGATAATATTAAATAGATTGATATAGAAATTATAATATTACTTGACTTTTAGAAAATAATTTAGAAGGGTAGAAATGAGGAAAAATGAAAGTTTATTAAAAAATTATTGGATGAAAATTTATTATCAGGTCAGACTGCTAAACAAATTAAGAATAAGATAAGAAAATTACATAAAATATATTTGTAAAAAAAGAAAAAATTAATTCTACTAATGAGCATTGTATAAATTGAATTTGATTTTTCAAAATAAAAGAAATTTTATCATCTAGTAAAATTATTAATTAAAATTATATTGTAAATTCTTTTTTAATTTTAGATTTTTTTGATAATGAAGATTTTAAAGAAAGTTATGAATTAAAAAAGAAAAAAAATCTGAAGTTGAAAGTTTATCTGAAATAATTATAATAATAGAAGAGTTAAGAAATAAATTTATGAAAGAAAATTAAGTTTAAAAAAAAGAGAGAATTAAAGAAATTAGATTTAAAAGAAAAAGAGAATCAAAAAAGATTTGAGTTAAAAGAAAAAAAATTGGAACACTAGTTTGAGTTAAAAAAATATAAATTAGAAAAAAAAAAAGTTGCATGCTAAAAATAAAAAAGTTAAATTAAAATTGAAAATATTAAGGTTAAATAATAATAAATAATAAAATTATTGTTATTTATTTTATAAAAAATATTGTTTATTAATTTTATTAATAATAATACTTATTCTATTACAAATTAATTTAATATTCTTTCTCTTTTAAGTTCTCCTTCTAGTTTTAAAATTTCATTATTTTTCTCTTTTCAATCATATTATTTATTATTATGAATTTTTTAATCAGTAATTTTCTAAATTTCATCATAAGATTTAAGAAAATTATGTAATAATATAGCACAATCTACTAATTTAATAGCTAATTTTAAATCTTTTATAGTTATTTCTTTTAATACTTTAAATCTAGCTTTTAATTTACTAAAAGCATTTTTTATTACTACTCAATACTTTGAATAAATAAAATTAAATTAATGTTGCTGATAATTAGAAGGATTTTTAAAAGAAGAAATTAAAAAAAAAAATTAAATAAGCTAAATTACTTAATATATAATCATTTTCTTTAATATATTTTTCTTTATTTAAAATAATCTGAATTGGAATAAACTTTATATTATGTATTGATCCTGATTATCCTATAATATAATTAATAAAAATATTTTTATAATCAACAATTCCTTAACTTTGAGTTGCATATTTTTTTTCTTGTAAAATATGCTATTGTTACTTCACTCAAATAAAATGGATTCCATTTATTGCTTCAATAATATTTGAAATCTACTAATAGCTTGAAATCTTTTATGAATAGCTATTCGATTATTACCATAAAATCATTAAATAAATTCTGATTTTTTATTTTTAATAGCTTTAATTGCATGATTAATATAAAGAATTACCGTATCTTTATATACTCTAAATCGAGAACAAATACTAAAAATTTCATCTTTAGAAACTAATTGACAAAGAAATACTGCTAATTATAATTCAACTGATGCTTGTGATTTGTTTTCCATTGCTTTGAAAAATTGTATCATATTGTAAAATTTCTACTAGCTTATTAAATTATTATTATTTTATACATGTCGCCTTATACAACTTGATTTTAAACGGCTTTTATTGCCAAAAGCAATAAAAAAACTGCTTATTCATAAAAAAGATTTCACAAATCTTTTGTTTTATCGAAAATAATAAATTTTATTTAATGTCAAACACTCGAACTTTGAAAAAAATACGCGAAGTTTTCAACGGATATACGAATATTCAAATTTGGACCAATCAAATTAATCAAATTCAGGGGGGTACAGCACCCGAAAGTTCTGGTATGTTTTATTTCACTAATAAAAAAACATACCCCTGATTTCGCGGATCGTAAGACGGGGGTTTCCTGTACTACATTTTTATGACATACGTCATCATGGATCGTCTTGGATCTAGTTTAACTAGGGATGGATCGGTCCTGGTAGTACCGGTCTTAGACCGTTAATGGCTCGGTCCATATTCTGAGGACCGGTCCAAAGAAAGACCGAAATGATTCGTATGAACGATCATCGTTTTTATAAAAGATGAACCAAGCACAGAGAAAGTTAAAAAGTCCAAGAAATCGACTTAAACCATAGGCCGTACATTATAAACTTCATAGGATTGGTACTTACCCCATGAATAAGCTACTTTCACGTAAGGGCCTAAGCAAGCCAAGTAATTTTAATCATAAATTACGTGAAGATGCTACATTTATTGGTGAAAAAAAAAAAACACGGAACATAAAACACGGATTAAATGTTTTCATAAGGCTAATTCTTTTTTTTTTTTTTTAATGAAACAAATCATTTTGATTAATAATAGAGAATTTAATTAATCATGGTTATAAATCACGATGGGAAAACATTATATAAAGGGGTCGAGGAAGGAAAGGATGAAAATTAATAAAATCGACAAAAACTTGACTGAAAAAAATCTGAAAAATCAAAATGAAATTCAATCTTTTCTTACTCCTCTTAACTATCTTTGCCGTGGTTGCTCTCGCGTATCCGAACGATCAACGAACGGGAACGAATCTATTGAAACGTCAAAGAAATCCAAACTGCAGAATGGATTGTTGTACTCCTGGTAATGATAAATGCGTTCAGGAATGTGGTAAGCCTACCTGCACTTGCAATCCCAAGGCTTCTTGCTGTAGAAATGCTGATCAGACATGTAAAGATGTATGTAAATTGCGTATATGCGAACCGAAAGAATTTCCTGTTATCGGCCAATGACCTGCTTTGGGCGTTTATGGTTGAGAAATTATTTAAAAAAAACAAACATATGTACCCTATTATGTAAATCGTTCAGATTAAACAATCGTACAAGGTTTTTTTGGTTAAACTTTTAGTTATAGAAGTTATAGATGGTTTTGGGCACAAACTAATTTTAAAAATTCTTCTTTAATTATTATCCTTGTCAGACAAGGCAGTGTCTTCTTTATTTTTATAGTATTTTCACCATAAATAGATTCAATAAATTGTTCCTATATTATTATTAAACTGTCCTAAACTCAAACTGTCCGTTATGGACAGAGTATTAAAGTTTTTTTTTTTTTTTATAAATCCATTATGTCTAATGAATTTGCATCTCTGTGCTAATCTGGAGCAGTTCCTTAATTGCGCTTCTGATAAGGAAAGTAATAGTGTCGTACGGCTATATATTGTAAATTAACGTTATGGCACTGACATCAATAAAATAATCCAGTCTTTAGTTCCAATTTAGCCAATCAGAGATTTAATGTGTATCACAGACTCCACTTTTTTTGGAGTAAGGTAGTTAATTCTGACTATCATCGTCCCAGAATTCATAAAAGTCAAATGGCCATTTGTTCATTAATATGGTTTATGGGACAAAGAATTGGTCGTTTGGAACAAAAATGGTTGACTTGAATGCAAGAACAATACGTCCGTAGCTGTCATCAATATCAAGATTTTAGATATGAGTTTAACTATATTCTATCCCAAGGAATGTTTTATTCACTAGGAAACGGGGACCGTTGCGAGTCCTGAGCGAATTATTGGACGAAAATCACGTGGCGGACAGAGAAACGCTCACATGACCAAATGCACAGAAATATATAGTCCTTCGCTTCGCTCAGGACAATTAATAATATCATGGCGGACTATCATATATGCTTATGTTTTTTTCCTGGACTGTTTAGAAATGCAAATCTCTAGTCATGATATCATAGAATCGATCATATTCTTCCCTTTTTTATCTTCATTTGTTCGTTTCATTGCTTGATGTTTTGAATGAAACCTTTGGATATGTTATGCTAACCCTTATCTTTTGTAATGCCTAGAAGGTCTTCGGCCTGAAAAAAATGCCAAGACCATTGTCTCAACAAAAAAAAATTATTTTACTTGATTACAAATCCGGTTAGTAGAAAGTGCTTCTATTATATTGACATATTTTTCATAATTGGAAACATTCAACATAACAAGTATAAGATTTTCTCATGGAAAGCGATACACAACTAAGCTGGATGAATACCTTTGATCCTTGAAGTTAGTAAGAGACATAATAAAATTGCTTTACAATTTTACAATTTTAATATGTTTATTATAATTCATGTCAAGTATTGTTGGTATTTTATAATTCAAATTTATAACAAACGATAATTTAATTAAGTAAAAAGGGAAAAAAAACTAATGTTGCCTTTGTATCTAAATTCCTATATCTAAAAGGGTTTATTATTTGTGTAATTACAACTAAATTCTTTATATCTTGTAAACAAAGTTTCATTCAAACATGCACATTAGGCTAGACTTCAAAAATTTCGCCTTAATGGAAAGCGGAGTTTAAATATACCTCCCAGCGATACGGTTTTTTTTTTTGTTCTATTTTGTGATTTTCATTAATATTATGGGGTGGGCCAGAATGTTGGTCATTGGGACAAAAAAAAAAAAATGAAGTCTGACCTTATAAAAAACACTATAATCACCTTGAATAAAATAATTTTACGAATGAATGTAAAAGGGCTTTGATAAATTAGTAGACGAATTTGAACAACGATGGTAATACAAATAATAATAGATATACTCAACGACCTTTAATTTGCTTTAACTGTGGAGAAGAAGGACATTTCGCACGTGACGAAGATTAACAGATCTTCTTTAATGAAAAAAAAAAAATTGCAATCGGAAAAGATTACTACTTAAAAAAATAAACTATATACGATCACATGAAATAATGTTTGTTTTCTTTTATTGAATCATACCAGAAAATGGTATATTGTATCTATATTCACTTGTAAAGAATGAATATTTAATCTAGTTTAGTGATGCCAAGACCCTTCCAAATATTTGCATCCGACTGCGTTAAGAAATGAACCAAGCACGAATAAAAGACTAAATTGCGTTCTGAAACGAATATATGTTTAAAATTAGGAATCAATAATTCATTATTGAGTTTGCATCGGCAAAATTTGAAATAAATTTTATTAGTTTTACTAAAAACACAATATCCGATCATTGATCCATAAATCGAGCAATACTAATGACAAAATTTTCGTCCAATGATTTTGTCCAAAGTCTTGGAAAGTGTACACCGATATTATGATAATAGAAACAATGAGTTCTTATCCTAAGTCATTAGGCATTCCAGGCTTTTTTTGAATTGTGCTACATTTTTCATATTACTATATAAGGAGACAAAAATGTCACAATAATCAATTCGAATAATCATATCGATATAACCTCTACAGCTAGCTCTTCATTATATAATATAAAAAGGTTTTCATTTAAAGACAAATTTATTCCTATATCAACATCCGGAAAAGTTTTCCATACCCAAACACTTTAGGCAAGTCTAAGCTAAATAAGTTTTTGTTAACCTCCCCACTAGCGGTTTCTTCTCTTTCCCAGGGCGACAAAGTTTAAAGCGGACAGAATTGTTGCTCTGATAGCGCGTCTTTTTTTTTTGTTTCTAAGCTTTTGTGCGTGTTTTCCGTTTTCGAAGCTTTTTCGTGTTACAACCTTGCTAGCATAGCTCTTAATGGAGAATTCCATTGCAAAAAGAAAGTTGCATTGGGAAAAAGAAAAGCACATACATTATTATGAATTCTAAACATTTTATTTATTTTTTTTTTTTAAAAAAAAAAATATAATAAAATAGATATGTCAAAAAAGATACAAAAAACCGTGTCAAATATGATGAATTCTATGGTTGGCAACAATTCAAGACATAAAAGGAGGACCGAAAAGACTGAAGAAAGTGAAGCTAGTAGTTCCCAAGTAAAAGTGCCAAAAATAAACTCGGAGGTCGAAAAGGTTGAAGAACATGATGAAGGTATATTTGATATATTAAACATTTTGTATAGTTTGATTTCGAAAGCTAATTATTTATTATACTTTTTAGATGAATTTGATCTCACATTATTACCTTTTCCAAGTATGTTCAAATTCAAGCGTACCATCACACCTATATATATGAAATAATTATTTATTATATAGTCTACTAGGATTATACGGGATCGATTTTTTATTTATAGTCTTATAATTGATAACATATGTTGACTAGCGGTTGAAGACCGATCCCCCCCCCCCCATTCAATGAATATATAATGTACTATATCAGTAGGCTTCAAGGTTTATTTCGTCTTTTCTTTTTATTTTTCTAGCAAACTCGACCAAATCAGCTACTCAACGTATTTATAAGGAATTGAGAATGATTATACATAACCAGGAATCACCATCTAACGCTAGTGATTTGGGATTTTACGTAAATCTTGACAGGTTGCGTTCGGTCTACCAATGGGTTTGTACTCTATCTTTTTCCTTAAATTTATGATATGATGGATGTTAATCCATGATCTTTCATAGGTCGTGCAACTCAAAAACTTTGATCCGACTATTCCGCTGGCTCAAGATATGGCAAGGCACAAAGTTAAAAGCATTGATTTGGAAGTTCGCTTTGCTCCAGATTATCCTAATTTACCCCCGTAAGTTTTATTTTTGGAAGGACTTTTATTAAATAAATTTACTTACAACAAATTCATTCCCTTAGATACATTCGTGTAATTCGTCCAAGACTTCTTCGATTCATGAATGGTGGTGGTGGTCATGTAAGCAAATAATTCAATACATTTCTAGTAAAAAAAATATATATATATATATATTATATTTATTTGTTTGTTTTTTTTTTTTTTTGACTAGGTTACAGTTGGAGGATCAATTTGTATGGATTTGTTAACAATGGGCAACTCTCGTGATCGAGGATGGTCTCCTGAATATTCGATGGAGGCAGTTTTGTTACAGGTCAAATTGGCGTTAAGCACTTTAAATCCTCCTGCAAGACTTGACCGAAATTGGAGGAATGAATATAGTCCAACTGAGGCAATGAGTGCTTACATTAGAGTTGCCAATCAACATGGATGGGGAGTTCCACCCCATTGGGATACTTTATTTAAAAGCTAAGAATTTATTTAAAACTTTATAATGTTAATTAAACTTTACGGTTTTTGAAAAATAAAGGAAGGTATTTAATGTATAGAGCTGCTATTATATTTATGAATTAGATGTACATAATAATATTATTTAGTTTGGAATAAAGCAACAAATTATCAATTGAATTAACCTTTAAATATTCGTAATATATATATTCATTCAAATGACTATGACTCAGTTTCTTCAACTGTCTTTTGTTTCTTTCTTTTTCTCTTCACTTTTTCTTCAACGGGTGGTATGAATGCCTTTTCTCTTTCGGTTTTGCGTTTCAACGAATTCTCTTTTTGTTTCTCCTTAAAAAATAAAAATGAAGTGAATGTTTTACCTTTTTGTTATTTTTTTTTAAAAAAAAAAAGAGGGAGTTAAATTGTAAAATTACTTTTTTCTTTTCCGCTTCATGAAGGACCTTTTCTTGTGGGTTAAGGAAATATTCACCAGATTCCAATTGCAAATCAATCTACAAAAAAAAAATTTATGTTTTTTTTTTCTTTTAAATAAATATACATAAAATACATATATTTTGTAATTTTCAAATTTAAATTATTTCGCACCTTGCTTGGAATTTGAGCAGGTGGGAAAGGAGTGTATTCTTTCTTCTTTTTAATAACTCTCTTTGGTCTTTTAACATTTTGTTTCTTAAATTGAGGTAAAAAACGCTCCCAAGATTCGTTTTTTAATTTTGGATCGTTAGCTAATTCTCTTTTTATCATTAATTCCTATTCAAAAATATATTGTTCCAGTTAAAAAAAAATAAAATAAAATAAAATAAATAAAAAATAAAAAATAAAAATTGTAAATTAAATAATTACTTTGATATGATAAATTGGATGAATATTTTTTATGCAATCAATAACTATCCTCCTAACTTCTTTTAGTCCCTTATATGGTCCCATAGCCGATACAGTATTTCCTTGAACCATCACGTAACATTTGGTCAACATCTCGATAGCCTACTCATAATCAAAAAATTATAAATTTGTGTCAATTAATATCAAATAAAGCATTAAGGATAAAAATTTATTAAAACCTTGAGAGTTGATCCGTCTGGCCCGATTAATCTTTGTCTTCTTTTCACAAATATTTCTTTATTCCCGATTATATTACCGATTTTGATAATATCACATGCTATACCATCCTCAAGAATCTTCACAGCCTATTTTCAGAGAAAGTCGGTCTTCAATTAAAGAAACATTATATCACATGAAATTATGACAACTCACCTGAGAGAATGGAACACTCCTAGCTAAAAGCTTAATTAAATCTCGCGCCTTTATAATGGCATAAGGATCGTACGTTTTTCGTGTAGTCTTCACTGTCATGCTACCTTCTATTAAATCCAACACGCAAAAAATTCCCTATTTCATGAAGTTACCAGGTAAAATAGGAGGTACTTTATTACATTATTTAGGGGTAAATAATATATATATACATATATATATACCACTTTCTCTAAAGCTTTGGTGACATGAGGCCATGCTTCTTTTAAGTACTTTTCGCGGTATTTTGGAAACAATGTTGCAAATGATGATTCTTCCGTGAATGTAAATCGATTATCTTCTCGTGAAAATGGCTCAATTTTCCAATGATCTATATCGTCTGTATCCCACGCTATACATCAAAATAAATGAAATTAAACAATGGATTTGTGCGTCAGTAATATTTCAGGAATTACTTAACAGAAAATAATTACGCTTTTCTTTTCGATATTTTTTTGATTTAGGTTTATTTGTTGCATTTGAGCTAGAATTTTGTTCAACTTCAGTCATCTTTCCGTCAAAAGTCTTGAATTCATTAATTCGGCCCCCAATCAAATTATATTTCGCCGATCATTCCTAAAAGGATTAATTTTTTTTCCCGAAAAAATTTTTGTGATAATCGGTTATCAGTTCCTATTTTAGAGAATGTTCCGATATTATTTATATTATTTAAATTAACCAGTACTTTTTTTTTGTTAGCAAAGAACTTTTCTCTCATTATGTCTTCAAAGCGAAGTTCGAAAACTTCCAAGAATGAAGAGCCTTCAGTAAGTTTGAAAGCACAAACTGGAAAAACTTGGGGTCGTGATAAAGGTAAATACAATTTTATACTCTTTTTTTAAAAGGTCAAATGAATAATACCACTAATTATTAACCTTATTTTAGATATATCATATAATACTGTTTTATTGTCTACTCTTATTCTCACTTGTTGTCCACTCTTGGTGGTTTATTTTTGGGTGGTTTGCACTCATTATCAATGTTCTATAATTGAGCCGATTATTCTTCTCCAATCAAATGATTTTTCTAAGGAAGCTTTTGAATCTGTTATTTTACATAAGCTTCCTCAATTTTCATTAGATGGCATAAAAATTTACTTCGCTTGGTTAAGTTTTCAAGCAATACTTTATGCTATCTTGCCGGCAAAAATTGGTTATGGTCAAAGAACTCCAGCTGGACACATTTTACCTTATAAGGTAATTATTAATCTTTTCGCCAAATCGAATCTGTTTAAAAGCCTCACACTTCTTACTCTTTTTTTTAGGTAAATGGACTTTTAGCTTGGTTAATTACTCATACTCTTTATTTGGTTGGTGCATTTTACTTCAAATGGTGGGATGCTTCCATCGTCCATGATCAATGGGGTTCTCTTTTCATAGCTGCCAATATATATGGTTATTTTCTTACCTTCTTCTCATTCATCAAAGCATACGTGATGCCTTCGCATGCAGAAGATCGAAAATTTTCTGGCAGCTTTATTTACGATTTGTTGATGGGTATTGAAATGAACCCAAGGTTTGGAAAATATTGGGACTTTAAATTATTTCATAATGGTAGACCGGGCATTATAGCATGGACATTAATTAATATGTCTTTTGCTGCCGCCCAATATAACAAAATTGGTAAAGTGATTTCTAATTCATTTTTATATTTAATAAATTTAATTGATATATTTATTATTTTGAAATTTGAAATTTTTTGAATTAGGTTATGTAACAAATTCAATGATCCTATTGAATTTCTTGCATGCCGTCTATGTTTTGGATTTCTTTTATAATGAGGATTGGTACCTTAGAACTATTGGTGAATTGTTTTAAGTAGATAGTAAATGATTTTTCAATTGAAATTATAATTTATGTTAATTATAAACTGTTAACTTTTCATTTTTAAAAAAAAGATATCGCTCATGATCATTTTGGATTTTATCTGGCATGGGGCGACACCGTTTGGCTTCCGTGGATGGTAGCGTATATTTATCTATTTTAAATTAAATACATTGTCTTCTTTGATCAATATCTATCTATCTCTCAATCCTTTTTTTAGTACACACTTCAATCGCATTATTTAGTTCGAAATCCAATTGATCTTTCAATTCCTTACTTTTTATTTGTTCTTGGAGTTGGACTTTCCGGTTATTATATCTTCCGAGCTGTAAACCATCAAAAAGATATTGTTAGAAGAACAAATGGTGATTGTATGGTTTGGGGTAAACCTGCTAAATTTATTAGAACAAAATTTGTTACCAGTGATGGAAAAACTCATTCAAGTATTTTAATTACAAGTGGTTTTTGGGGTAAGCCTCTTTTTTTAAAATATATATATATATATATATAAATATATATATATTAAATCTTTTTTTTTTTATAGGAATATCTAGACATTTTAATTATGTTGGCGATTTGCTTATATCATTGGCAATGTGTCTTACTTGTGGATTTCATCATTTACTGCCTTATTTTTATATTGTTTACATGACGATTTTGTTAATTCATCGTATTTGGAGAGATGATGCTAGATGTAGAGGTAAATATGGAAAATATTGGGATGAATATGGAAAGGTTGTAAAATGGAAATTATTCCCTGTAAGTGTATATTATATTTACTTGAATATTTAATTTACGAACGTTATAAGTTTTTAAAAAAACAAAAATTTTTTTTTTCCTTTTTTAGTATATTTATTAAATAATGATTTTGAAGGATATGATAAATTGTGTAATATACTGTGTTACCTTTTTTCTATTATTTCCTTTTTCCAAACAAAATAGTATAAGGTCAAGTATAATATAACTTTTTAAACAAGTTAATTATTTAAATAATTATTTTCAATACATCTTGATTTAATAAAAATTACTCCTTACCAAGAAATTTTTATTAAATTGGTGGTTCAAGGATATTTTCGGTAAAAATCAATGACAGCTAAGAACCATATTATAATTGACAAAGCGATAAAATAGATCGTTCACGTGAAAATCTAAAATCGGCCCGGTAATTCTTAATTCTGTCTTGCAAGGAATTTTAACTGATAGACCCATGAAAAACATATTATACGTTAATCAGAACGTATGAATTTCGAAATTTTTTATGATAAATAACTTTTTTTTTTGAAACCTTAAAAATTTTCAAGAACCGTACCTTAGATCCAATGTACATTACTTTTTTTTTTTTTTTTGAAAAACATTAATAAAAATAAATCAAATTTTCCCATGTAAATACATATCTATATTCCTATGAGCGATATCGTCTACCATTATTCTCCCAAAATATCTATTTATTTATTTTATTTTATTTTTTCATTTAATCCTCCCAATAATTTCGGAAGTTTTATTATTGTTATTATTGTTCTGTGTTTTCTTCACCTTTTCTCCAACTCGTAACTTTGTCCAGTAATTCGAGAACTTGTTCATAAATAACAAACATTAAACCGCTTTGCATAGCAGTCCATGCTACACGTGGTCCGATTCCTCTAAATAACCCTCCAATCCCCTGATGTCTATAATTCCATAACATTCCTTCCCATATTCCTGTATAATAATAATGTGGTGGTTTTTGTGCAGCTGAAGGTGTAGATGAGGGTTGTTTTATTGCTGAAGGTTTTTTGATTTGTGTTTGTAATAATGTTTTAATTACATCCAATGGCGTTGTTAATGCACCCGCTAATCCACCTGCCAAAGCTCCTGTAGCAATCTCCCAATGTAAACTTAAATAATTGCTATTTTTGTACATCTTTGCCCATAATTTAAATTTTTCTATGAAAAATTTGAATTGTTAGTTATATGAAAAAATAAATCACTAAATACAAAAAAAAAAAAAAATCCTTTTTTTAAAGTTACCATAAAATGCAAATTGCAACGCTGAAAATGGTACATCTCTTAATAGCGTTGCTTTATATCCATGATAAAATGCACCTGGTCCTTCCAATTTATAAACCTAAAAAAAAGGGTAAAGAATTAATGAAACATAGCTAATTATGTAATAAAATAATATCGAATTATAATGTTAAATCAAATAAAAGTAGCCCATGGCAAACGAACCACCAAGGCGCAAACGAACCATCTGCGCAGCGTGCCAAGTATTTTTATAATTATAACCACTAACAAAATGTGGATTGTTATATCGTCCTTGTAATTGCAATCGTGTTTTCAACACCTTAAAATTTATCATTTTATGATAATGCGTTATATATTAGAAATCACATCAAAAATAGAAATTACAAGATTTTAGTACATACCTCGGAAGGCACATATACAACAGATGCCATAAAGTCACCAATAGATCCTAATGAAAGATCCATTCGAAATTATAAATAAAGATACAATAAAAAATAGTTAAATTTAAATTTTATTTTCTTACCAGCAGCTAAATGCGCAACTGTGTCAGGAACTCCAGTTTTTAATCCAATTATATTACGTTTCACAAACTCATACGTTCCAAAATATATTGTAGTAGCTGGTACTAAGAAAAGTTAAATCTACATGTCAATACCTTACCTTTCTTTCTTTCTATTGCTTGAACAAGAAAAACCCAAGAATATATTTTACCTGAACCTAACATCGCAGGAACAACACCACCATACAATCCACGCATTACACCTTCTTGCTTTACAATCGTAGTATAAGCATGCATCATATTTTGATATTTTGGGGGTTTGGCTGGTTTTTGACCTTGCAATCGAGTTTTTACTGTATCAATACTTTTTTTTTTAAAAAAAAAAAACAAAAAAAAAAAGGAGATAAATCGATCGAAATGAGACGAAATTACGGATTTAACAAAAAAAGTTTTAATATATACCTATGCATCAAAAAATCGGCAGTCGAACCACCAAGACACCCAGCGAACATTACCTAATACAGGAACAACCCAATAAAACAGTTAAAATTTTTCAGAATATAAGAATAAGATTAATCACGTCTAAACATACATATGTTAGTGGTTTACATTTCGCATAACCATATTCCTCAAGTAATGGTATTGGTTCACTTATTGAAGTGACTTGTGGATTATTCGAATCCGGCGCGCACTTTGTCGACCGAAGACTACGCTTTCTTGTTGAAGAATCATGGTTTGAAAGTTCTATCATGGTATTATCATTTAACCACTGTAAAATTTCCTCTTCTTCACTCCGAACACTTAAAACTTATTAAAGGTTTTTTTTTTTTTCTTTCTTATTATTTTAAGATATCTTACCGAAATATCAAAAATTTGATTAGATAATTCTTTTATGTGATACGTTATCTATATGGCTAAAATTGCGTCGATCCCTTGGAATATCAGATGCCAAATTTATTTTTAATAAATCACGTTATTCTGGCCAGCATTAAGATTTTTATTAATATCGTGAAGTATATTATTAGGAATTATGCGATACTTTTTTAATAGCAGACTCCACTTGTTAGGCAGGGTTGGGAAATGTACTGTACTATACTAGTACATTTTATATACAGTATTCCTCCGAAAATAAGCAACATATTTTTACTAGTGTTGCTTATTTTCGGGTAAAGGCGAATTTAACTAACGCAGAAATAACACAAATCTTATTGAAAATATCCAAAAGTTGATCATTTAATATATAATACGCATCATGATCTGGTCGCCAAAATCATACTTTCAATTTATACAAATGCCTAATAAAAGAAAAGTTGTTAAACGTAAGGCAAAAATTGTTAAATGGATTTCATATAACATAAAACAGAAGATAGAAGTCGTTATATATACAAAGGAAACAGAAAAAAAATAGTACAGCAAAATATTTTAACATCAATCCTAATATGATAAGTCATTGGATATTGCAAAGTTTAAACTGAACTGAAATTAAAGGAACAAGCAAATGAGTCAGCTTTAGTCATAAAGCTTTTTTTTCTGAAGCTGAAAAAAAGCTTTATGATTGGATTATTCAACAACAAAAGCAAGGTCTAGCTATATCATATGCAATTTTATGAAGTAAAATACTTAGAATTTTACAAGAGGATATATTAGAACTTTATGAAAATTTGATAGAGAATTTTCATTATTAGTTAATAACATTTTTAAGAAGATACAGGTTGTTGTTATGATAATATACAAGAATTTCTCAAAAACTCTCAAATAAAACTTAAGGATTATTAGAAGAATTCTATAAATATATCATACGTCTTAAGTTGAAAAAATTTTACAAACTGAAAAATATTTTAAATATAAATGAAACATCTATTTGATTCAATATAGTAGGCAATTTTACTATAAATCTGAAAGGTAAAAAGATTTTTATATCTATACATCTGAAAATAAAATTGTTATTTTAATATATGCTGTAGGTAAAATTTTCTTTTTTTTATTTTTTTTTATAATTTAAGTTTTTTTTTAATTTTTCAAAAATATATATAATCTTTCATAATAAATAAATTTTAAAGGAAGATTTTTCTTAATAAGTAAGATTTATTTTTAAGGTTGATTAGTATTACAAATATACTAACAGTATTTATTTTTTAGAAATCAAAAATTGCAATAATATGAAAATGCTAACTTAGGAATTTTTTCATAAAATAAAAATTTAAGATATTTTTTAACCTGTAATTTTTTTTCTTAATCATAATGATTTTTCTTCTAGTTAATTGTGAATTATTAATATTTATTTTATACTACTATAATAAACAAAATTAAGCTATCTCCTATTTATATTTTTAAAAAAAAAATGAATTTCATATAAAAAAGAAATTCCTACTAGTATTGTGATCTAATTTCAGCAAAATAGTTAGATAAGTTCAAAATTAATGTTAAATTATATGGATTTTCTTAAAAAAAAAATTGAATAATTATACTTAACAATATTAATATATGATTCTTTTAAAAGATATCTAGAAAAATCAGTCAAAAGAAAATTTTATGAGAATAAGTTTAATTTGACAGTAATTCTTAGTGATCTTATCAGTATTTTCTGATCATAAGATAATATTATATGAAAGAAGACATAGATGATAATAATCAAATAGATGATGTTAATCCCTAAAAAATCATATATGTCTTATACATCTTCTATGTCATCTATGACATATATTTTTTTTATACAATATATTTCTTTTATTTATTTTATTTTATTTATCTTATACATTTATTATATTATATTTATTTCTTTTATATTTTAAATAACTTTATGTATTTCATTTTATATAAATAAAGAATATTTTCTTTTAGCTTAACTGTATGTCAAATAGATAATTACAAGATAGTTCAGTTTAATTTTCTTAATATATTTGTATAGTATAATGTATCAATTGAGGCAGTACTCCATTGTTATTATTATTATTATTAAATAAACTGTCAGTTGATCAACACTCTTCTAAAACTAATTATAAAATAAACCTTCTACTTACCACCTATAAAATATTGCTTTGCTTATCATTTTTAAGCATTTTAAAGAACTGACTATAATAATATTTTATTAATAAACCATTTAAAGATCATTTTCAAAAGAAATGATACATCTGAATAGCTAGTGATTATGCTGAAAAAACTTCTGCAGGTAATCTTTATCATGTAAGAATTAGCAATGTTTATTTATAAGTTAAGCGTTCATATGATGTAATTTTAGATGGAAGTCTTTTAAGACTTGTAAAATTTTAACTAATTTAAATGAATTTAATTCTGATTAAAAATTAATGGTATTGATGATATTGATAATAGCAATGATATCAATAATAGGTATGATAATGGGTATGATGATAGTGGTAAAAATATTAATAACAATAATATTGATGATAATATAGAGTATTAAATTTGTTACATAAGTATAATAGATATGCAAAATATTTTAGTAATATAAGTTTCATTATTTCAAAAGACATAGTTTGAAATGTCAATACTTTTTTTTTAAAAAAAAAGAATCAGGCAATAAAACAAAAAAGATGAAACATTCACATAATTCGAAATATGCTAAAAACACATCCAAACAATCATTAAAACTTTAGATATTATTAGTGGTCTGAATATAAACCTATTTTTATTATAGTTTAAATCAATAGAATAATAGAAATAAAAAAAATATTCCAATTTTCTATTGATCATTTATTTTATTGGCCAACCCTGGTTAAGTTAAGTATTAGCATATTATTGGTCAAATATCACATACCCAAAGATTTGGGTATTTATAATAATATTATATCTGATTAACCTTTCGACATATGAAAAAAAAATTTATAAGATTATTGATATAGTAACAAACTACAGTAAATCCCATGGATTCATGATTTATTTTTCCAAACCATATCACATAGAATAAACATACAGAGCCTGAATTATAGATGGGATGATTTTTTTTTTTTACATGAATAATGGTTTAACAGTAACTAGGCTAAGTTATATCATTTTTTCACGTGCATATTTTGTGATAATACTGGTAACTTTCAAATTTGTTTCTAATGAATTATGTGTCAAATAACCATGGCAAAGAAATAGAAACAAAAGATGGTAATGTTGTTACACTATTATTGATCATTTGCCACCGTTTATTATCTCTTGTATGAATTTCTCCTCAGTTAAATCTGGCAACTTCTCATCTATGACCTCAATACATTTCATGACCATTAAACAAGGTTGTATGCTATATGTCATTGATGTGTAAATACTACTTTAAGAAAGCAACGAGAACAGTTCATACCTTTAACCTCTAAACACTTAATAAGACTATGAAAAAATTCTTTATATTTTTTATTTGTGTCAGAATTTCGATAAGATCTTCTCCTTTGAGAGATGTATCCCTTTGTAGATGACATTCAATTTATTTGCAGTTTGAGTCCTGTAATCAAAATTTTTCAGTTATTAAACTGAATAATAACTTCTCATATGAAACAAATTTCGCATACTTGAATATTAAAGTCCAACAATCTGTAAATGTCGAATTTTATTATTTGATTTGACCAGATAAGTCAAATAAACCAGCATATATGCATTGATTTGCTTAACTTGAGTCTGTCTTTAAGTCGTTCTGTAGAATTTATTTGGACAAATAATGAGTTCACTTCTATCGCCTTATACTTTACATTATCGTTATAAGTTCGTAAAATTCCATCAAGCTGATGTCCTAATTTTGCCTTTCCTTTCAGATTTGTTTCTGATTTTTTCTTCTTGATACAGCAATACTTGATGAATCTTTCCTATAACACGAATGTTATTAGAATCTCTGAACTTTAATAATTGTATATGAAATAATATACCTGACAGTTTGTAACCCTCGAATATTACTAAAAGCACAATCGAATGATTAAAGACCAAATGTTCGTATCATAATAGCCTTCTAGATAAACTAATTTGAGGTTTTCATTTGATCTTCATAATACATAAGACTATTTATAAAGTATACATTCTTGAGGATTTCTACAATATTAGGGGTTAAGCATAAGAAAAAAACCTACAAGCACCCTAATACAAGATCAATCCATTCGATGTCAAAATGAATTTCCCAGTCAAACAATTCGTTTTTATTTCGATAGGATATCGTTTCTAACACTTTTCTTAAATCAGCAGTTGTTCAGATCTAAATTCAGCAATATACAACCTTTTTTAGGAACAGAGAGGAAGAAGAGAGGAAGGAATTTGTTTACTTACATTTCTAAATCTTGACAACGTTTTAGCAATACGCAAAGGTTGTTCACAGACCTCTTTCGTAATTTCACACCAATCATCATCAGTGAATAACTGTTTGATTTTCCAATCACTTAAGTCAATTATTCACGAGTGGATTGAAGATTCAACTGACAATTGTTTTCTTTTGTTGAAGTGAACATCTTCAATGCATATGCCTGAAGACAATGTCCATTTTTTTGATTGGTTTATAGCATTGCAAGAATCAACAAACACTTAAGTTTTAATAGGAGTAACGCTTTGTAACATCTGTATCACTGAAAAAGAATATGGAAATGAAGTTGTGACAAAAAATAAAATCAAAGAATTGTTATACTATACCTTAGTAAATACTCTGATTCTGAATTCTCAAAGTCAGATTCATCATCTTCCTCATCAGTTTTGTTTGAAATGTCTTATTTTCACTGATTTTCCTTTAGAATTCTGAAAAAAATTATCGATCTCGTCTTATATAAAATACAAGGTCAATATTATAAAATAACATAAAAATAGTAACATTAACAATTTTTGTACTTTTTATTCTCTTTTACTTTCAGTCAATTTATTATCATTGATAGTTCCAGAGTTATTAACCATAGCATTCCCTGCGAATATTGAGTTATGTAGGTAAATTGAAGATCTACTAATTATTCTGTCTGATGTGCGTTCATTTTTTCATTTTCTTGCAACTTGACGATCTGGTCGAGTATCCTAGAATGAATGATAGAATTAGCAATTTACAACGCATATTTATAATTTCTCATCCAATTTTTTTTGTCCTGTTAGATCGGCTAGCAACCTTAAATATCAAACGATCTAGCAAGTCGCCCATGCTCCAATGAGATCAGTGTAGAGTCAGTTAACAACTTTGAATATCAGACGATCTAGCAAGTCGCCTATGCCTCAACACTGGCTTTATGGCTCAGCTAACAGCCTTGAATAATTGATGACCTAGCAAGTCCCGTCACACCAATTATTTCACTTGCATTCATTTTAAAACGAAAAAATTACTTGCTTTTCTATCAAGAAGAATTTGCATCATTTGAGACCTATTCCCTTATTCGCATTTAAACAATATCTTAGAGTCTTTTTAGGTAAAGATCTATTTTTAGTTCAAGTGATTCTACTTTACATTTTTCTAGAAATCCAGTTATATTTTATTCAGAAAATTTACGATCGAAATAATCATGCGTTTTGCTTTTTGATAATGGTAAGAGCTGGGATACTTTATATACTAATTAATCAAAACTACAGTATATCAGGTGTAGGGTGTCCAGGAACATAAAATATGCATATTTATGTGATTTTCTATAAAATATGTGACACATAACATATGTGAAGAAAATCTTAAAATATGCGCATATATTTGTGTCACATATTCCTAGACAATCTAATTCTGTTATACTATTATGATCTAAATCAATAAAAAAAAAATTTTTTTTAAAAATTCATTTTAAAATCTTTTTTTTAATCTTAAAAAGTGGCAACAATCGAAGAAATTAGATAATAATTAACAAAGACAGAAG
The DNA here is from genome assembly GCA_910591825.1 of Funneliformis caledonium. NCBI lineage: Eukaryota > Fungi > Glomeromycota > Glomeromycetes > Glomerales > Glomeraceae > Funneliformis > Funneliformis caledonium. Next base: position 19,798 of record CAJVPQ010000703.1, read on the forward strand.
TGGAACATGGTGAAATAAAGAATAAGTTGAATGATTGGGAAGGAGGAGACTATAAAGGAAAGTTATTGAACGAGTTGAGGATGAAGTTATTTAATGAATATAGGAATGAGGAGCAGAAGAAAGGTTAGGAAAAGATGGTAAAGGAGTTGAAAAAGAAGAAGAAATCATTGGAAGCAAAGAAGAAGAAGTGGTGAAATCAGGTGGTATTTCTACAACAAGAATTAATGAAATTTAATAAAGAAGGTAATGAACAAATTGCATAAAAAAAAAAAATTATTTTTCATTTGTTCAATTCCGTTTATTTATTTATTTGTTTGATATATTATTTACAAGCTTTAACTAATTTGTATTTTTCTTTGATTGCTTATTAATCCACCTTTTATAATTAAATATATAATCTTTTTATTCATCTGTCAAATATTATCCCAAATCAAATTCTGTGATTTTTTTGCTCATCTCTTGTTTATTAAAAGAGTTAATTGAAAAAGAAGCAGGTAAGATTAATTTTCAACACTTACATTTATGAAAAGTAACTAACCTGTTCCTTTTTTTGTTGTTCTCTTTGACCAATTATTTGGATAAAATATTCATTAGGTGAGTAAAATTTTCTACTCATTCAAAAACTCTCTTATTATCATTATCATTTATTTATTTTTGTTTATCCTGTGAGTTCATCATCATCAATTAATACTTGTTTTCTTTTATCTATATCAATTTTTTTTTCTGATTAGATCATAATGACTTCCATTTAACTAGTCTTTAAGATTCAGAAAGGTCATTAGATTTAAATTCTGTTAAAAAAGCTTTTGATTATGATTACACAAATCGAGAACAACTTTGTGTTTTATTTTTGAAGCATTTGGATGATCTGGCTAGCACATATGACAAAGATGATTATTATTTACCATATATAACATTAATACAAGCAAGTAGTATGGGGAAGACACAATTAATGAAGGAAATTAGAAATGATATTTTTATGATATATTCATACTTTCGTGAAAGTTCTACTGGAGTGGCTTTTCAGAACGTTCTATTTATGCTAATAATATCCTGCAAAAAATAACCAATATAAATGCTTGCTTTCAATAGGCAGCATATTTATGTGCATGCTTGGTATCACTAGAAAAGTCTCAAATGGAATGTAAGGAATATTGGAAGTATCAACAATTATTTAAAATACAAAAAACTATCAGGGATATGTCTCACACAATTTTTCATTCTCTAAAGAGTTCATATAAAAAGCATAATAATGAGAATGAAGTACAGTTGTTAATAAAAGATGAATTGAGAAAGCATTACAATAATTTTATTGTAAATCAACAAACCCAGCTTGATAAGATTACAACAAAACTAAAGTTAGTCTTTACATTTGATGAGGCACATTCTTTACTCCCATTTGAAGAAAGATCAATAGATTATTATTATTGGCTTAGGATCACTTTACGTGCACTTTCTGAAGTGCAAAACCAAGAATGTCTTATATTTTCTGTTATAACAGACATAATGGGAAAATTATCTAATTTTTTACCACAGATTAAACATAATCCTTCCTTACGAGTGCAACATAGAAGTCATAAGTTGTATCCTCTATACTATCTTCTTGACACATTTGATGCTCATGTTCATACAGCTGCTTTGACACCAGATACTTTAGATGAAACTGCAAAATGTGAATATTTTTTTCAGTTTGTCAGACTTTTATGATATGCTCAGTTGTCATCATCTAATGACCCTGATTATCCTGACAGGTTAGTAAAAGTGGCTATGTCTAAACTAGGATTTATTTAATCAGAAAAGCTAAATTTCAATATAGCTATTTCCATTCTTGGTTCACGCATCCAGCTTGATATTTCTCCTCAATCTGAGCTTGCAACTACTTTAGTTTCAAACTATATGTATTTGATAATGTATGTGTCTGAAGATCGCCAAACAGTTATTATACAATCTTCATCTGAACCTCTTTTGACTATAGCAGTAGCAGCAATTATGAATCAGAATAATGCTAGAATCAATAACATTCTTAACTATCTTGTTCAGAGAATCAGAAAGGGATCTGTTTTGCGTGGATATCGTGATGAAACTATAGCTCAACTAATTATGTTAATGGTATAAGATAAACATGCAGCCACTTGTTTCTCTACTTTGAGTGTAAAGTTTGCAGAGTCAATAAGGATTTTTGACTATTTGAAATCTCTGATTGTTAATGAAGTTTTTGAAGATATATGGAAGAAAATAGAAAATACTGACTTAACAAATGGATGGATTCATTTCAATCATTTTGTTAAAATCACATATACCCCAATAAAACTTAACTTATTTGAGTTTGCTAAACGTGAAGTTGTAGCTTATTGTAAAGAACTCCAGAAAGGTGCTGATTTGATTATTCCAGTTTTGATTGATGAAAAGTTACATTTAGATAATGTTACATTCATATTGATACAAGTAAAAAATCACTCAAAAAAGACATTATATAAAATAGAAACTACTCTTAAGCTTACACCTGAATATATGGAAATGGAGGATTTTAAAGATTTTAAATTACCATATCTGTCATTATATATGCAAATTAGTATTGATCAACATAATCATGAGGTTTTATCAACAAGAAATAGGAATCAAATATCTGTTGCACTTTTTGGGTTGACTAGAAAGTTATATAGTTGTTTGGATTTGAAAATGGAAGATAAAACATTTGAACTTGAAAAATCATTGAGTAATTTGCAGATAGCATCTGTAAATTTGATGGAATTGATTGAAGATGAAGATAAGAGAAAGATTATTCATCATATGCAGCCTCTTGTTTATGATAAGAAAATATTGAAGAAAAGGAGATTGAAATAATAAGAAATAATAATTCCCATTAAACATCATTTATTTGTATTAGTCACGCATGTTTACATTAGATATACAATGTTTTAAATGATATTTTGTATATTTTCTATGATGTAGAATTCAATGTACGAACTTTGCTAAGTATGCTTGGTTCTTTATCTATTTATATACAATAAGGTATATACAATAATAAATTTTTTCTAAAAGTGAATTAAATACTTGCGACATGTATTCTATGTTAAAACATGCGAAAAAATTCTCTATTTCTTCGCGATTTTTGAAGGTGATGGCCTTGTTGGAATAATTTTCTTTTGAGAATCTGTACAGATTCAGCATTATATTCAGTTTCAACGTTATTTTCCATTTGATTTTGATAATCATCTATAACAAAACTAATTTAAAATAGATCAACTAAAAGTATCTACAAATGTAACCTACCATAAATTCCAATAATCTTAATATACCTGATTTCATCTCTGACATCTGTGCCGGGTTGGAAGCAATGTTTAAACTTCCATATTCTTCATATATATATACTCCATCTTTCCACATTATAAGCATTTTGATTTCGAAAAGATAACCCAATATTCCGAAAACAGACCGGTTATTGTAATTCATGTCACCTTTTCCCATGGCTCGTAAAATCCTAACGTTTAAACAATCTCTCATCTCTCTGTACAATTTAAAAGAATCCATTGTAAGTTTTGTTAAATCAGATTTAGTGGGAGGTCCGGCTTGCTCTCCAATAAAAATTTCTTCTCCCGTTTTCTAACAAATCTGCAAACTTTCCGTCGACTATTTTGTCTATAGCAAGGTTATGTCCATAGTTTTTTCGATACTTTGAGGCCTGCACGGGAACTTCCATGCTAAAATAAAAATAAATTTAACATAACGATTTGAAAACAACATTACGATAGCTTAAACTCAATAAACTCAATGCTTACGCTCTCCAGTCAAGACCTATAAATTCTTGTAATGCCCTTGAGAAAAAACGATACCCAAATTCTGACCAATAATGGTGCTCACTGTTGTTTGGGACACTAATATCTGGGACTGGTTTTGAGAATGATTCGATCCTACAATATAAAATATTAGAAACAATAAGTAATTAATAAAAATAAAACTAAGAAATCACTTACAATGGAAGCATAACTCGATTCAAATATTTTTTATCTTTATTAGCTCTTCGTGATCTTCCTCTTTCGCAACTCCCAGTTCTTCTGTAGTACGAATCCAGTCAGATATATTTTTTATCGACCCACTTTCGGTTGTTCCTATAAAACAATGGAATCAATAACTGCTATGAATGACAAATACAAGAAATAACATATAATTACCTTAAAATATTTTTCAATAACATTACGCCAACCTTCTGGTAATTCAACTTTCCTTTTTGGTTTTTTTAACATTAATTTTATATAATCATCAATCGACAAAAATTTAGAAAACCCGCTTTCTCCTCGAATATCCATCATGTCATCG
>CAJVPQ010000704.1:0-24108 GCA_910591825.1 Funneliformis caledonium
AACAGAAAGATTTTTGTAGTTAATATTTCTCAACATAAGGAGTTTTGTATTTATGAATAAATATGAGATTTAATTTGAAGAAGTACTTAGTATTTGGATTGATAATGTATTTAATATAAAACAAGATATTAATATAATATTTTAAAAATAAAAGCAAATTATTTTCTAGATAATTTTTTATAGAAGATTTTAATAATTCAGAAGAATAATTATATGATTTAAAAAATGTTATAGTTTGTGTTAATTTAAAAAGTAAGGTGAAGCTGCAAATGCATTTTCTATTAAGTCAATAGTAAATTATCATATTGCTTTATAATAACTTCTTGCATTTTATAATTCTGAAGATATTTATAAGACTAACTTTTTCTAAAAAATGGAACCTTCTAGAGTTTTAGCACAAACTCTTATATCAGGTTATAAAAAAGAAAAATTGCATATTATAATATTTTATTGTATAAATACAACTGGTACTGAAAAATAAATCTCATATTTATTCATAAATACAAAACTCCTTATGTTGAGAAATATTAACTACAAAAATCTTTCTGTTTATTATTTTTAGAATAAGAAAGCATAGATGTAAATTAGTATTTTTAACGAAATTCTTTTTAAACTTAATAAAATAATGAAATAAAAAAACAAAAAATTATTTTTTCAATTGGTAATGCATTAGTACATCTTATGTTAGATAAAACTTAAAAAAAATTAGATAATGTAAAAGTGCAATTTTTCTACCAAATACTACTATTAAACTTCAATTACATAATGCAAAAATTATTCATTTTTTCAAGTATCATTATAAACGTCTTTTTATTTAAAATCAAATTAATACATATGATAATATACAAAATGATATTATAGAAGAGCTTGATAATTATATTATCTATAATACTTTAAAAAATACAACTAAAGTATAGTCAATAGTATTATCACAAATAATTTGAATTGCTAGAAAAAACAGGTATTTTTTCATTAAATAATGAAATTGATAAATTTAAAAACTATGATACAGTAGTTTCTAATAGGTATAGTATAATTAATATTATATAATATAATATTATGTATGATAATTTTCTAATACATATTTATTTATTTAGTTTTGATATAGAAATTGATGAGCTTAATATGTTACTTTTTCAACTTTTAAAAAAAGATCTTAATGCATATAAATATATATATTAAGAGTGAAATGTCAAAAGGTGAACTTACTAATGATGAAATTATTGATACAGTTAAATACAAATAAAGAAGAGGAAAATATAGATAAAATTGAATTTATGCATATATTAGAAAAAGTTAGTCTAATAGAAGCTGAAAATTTTATAAGTAAAATCTAAGATTTTTATATAAATAAGAATGCGAATTTAATGAAGTAATTGAAAATTAAAGGTTTTAAGAAGATTACATAAATGGGTTAAGCTAATTGTATAAAATTTAAAGCAAGTTGATCTTCATTACTTTAATATTAATAATATAGTTGAATAGTATAATATTATTACACAAATTTTAAATAATATAATATTATGCAATTTATAAATATAACAATATATATAACTCTATATACTGAATAGTTCAGTATATTATATAATAAATTCATCTTATATTAAACTAAATCCTACGAAATAGAAGGTTCATTATATCTAATAGTAATTGTATATATTTTATATGTTTTAATGTTCTGGTATTTATCATTCAAATTTTAAGTTAATATATAATTAGTCTTATTTATAATACTTATACTCTAGACTTAATAATAGTTTTCCCTAATTTATATCTTATTATATAATAATGTGACTATATAAATAAATATTTATTATATTAAATATTAATCTAATAATTAGTTTAATAGTAATTATAATTAATATATGATTATAAAAAGGATTTTTATATTTAAAAAATCAGAACAAAAATAAAGTTTGTTTATAAAGAAGATGTGATTATATAAAGTATGATTATATAGAAGGTTGATTGTATTACTAACTTAAAAACTTTAATTTATTAAAATATCAAAAGTAATATACTATTAATTTTTAATTAATTATTATGTAATTCAAAAACTAACCAATTAAATTTATATATTTATTAATTTATATAATATATTATTTATATAATTAATTTTATTTAGATTAAATTTAAATTAATAATGATACATATAATTATTAATCAATAATAAGAATAGTATATTACTATTAAAAATAATTATAATAATAAATATATTAATACATATAGCATAAAAAATGTAATTTTATTTCAAAATTTTTAGTTTTACTTAAATTCTTAAGCACTTTAAAAATAAATAGATAAAATAAGATAAAAATATTTTAGGAAGTAAATCTTTTATACTAAAGTTATATATCTTAGAAAAAATAGATTATTTCTTAAAAATGCAATTTATTTAATTAGAAATTATATTAAATAGCTAAGTAATAAAAATATAATAGAAATATAATAGAAATCTAATAAATATAATGCAGGAAGTCTATACTTAATAATATAAATGTAATGCTTAAAAATCTTTTAACTCTTTAAAAAAATAAAATTTAAAAAAAAATAATATGATAACTTTATTTTTTGAGATAAATTCTATTAAATTATTAATTAGTTTTTCAAAATAAGTTTTATATAAAAAGTTATAAGCATTTAAATTAAATAATTTTATATGATCATTTTAAATTTAAAATATATATTATTGATTAAAATTTATGATAATTTGAACTAGTATTATAGTAATTAATTATAATATTAGTCTAAATTATTATAATTTTAAAATGATACACAAAAAAAATGATTAATATTTCATTTTTTATTGATCAATTATTTATTAATCATATAATGTAAAATTCACAAAAAATTTTAAAATATTAATAAATTAAAACTTCTGATACTATATATAATAAAGATAAAATAACACATTTATAATATATAAATGTGTAAGTTAAGATACAATAACTTATTACTATTTTTGATCTTATCAATTCTCTTTGTTCATTATTAATAAAAGCTATTAATAATATGTGAACTATTTTAAAATTATAATTTTAAGTATATTAAAATAAATCTTAAAAATCTTTGGTTAAGAAAGAGTTTAGTCAAAGCTTATTATAGTGAATCTCATTATAATAAACTCTCATTTTAAGGAATTTTTTTATTTATTATAATTCATTTTTCTATAATAAATTTTACTTAACATAGTGAACTATTAGTAAAATTTTATTATAATAAACAAAAATTGTTAAAACTAAAAGTTTATTATAATAAGCTTTGATTATATAGAATAAAGAAGTTAATCTATTTTTTTTCATAAAAAGAAAACTAAAAATGCAAAATATAGTGAAATTTAAGTTAAATATAAAATAAGATAAAAAATTATAACTTTATATTTGACACTACATAACTTAGCAATAAATCAGATAATAAAATTAAAAAAATACACATTTTTTTCAGTATATTATATTACTTTGATAGTTAAAAGGTCATAGTGTTTTACTAATAAAAAAACTATAAGAATAAATTCAAAGTAAGCAATCAATATTGCAAGTTAGAAAAGTATCCAGAAATTAAAATGCAGGAGGTAAGTACCCTCAATATAAAATTTAGCACCTAATTAGGTATAGAGAGTTAGTACCTTTAACACAAAATCTGCTCATAAATAGATAAAAACAGGAATAGTTAGATTAAAGAGGGTGAGTAATAATTAGATCATAAAGTAGTAATAAAATCATACCAATACAAAAACACGAATAGCAGAAAAGAACTAAAGAAGCAACTAGAGCACAAAAGAGATAACCAGCAAAATATAATATTTGCATAAAAAGAGAATAGATATTAGACCATAGAGTGGTATCAAGTTATAGAATGGTATTCCACGACTTCATAATCTATCTAGGTTATAGAGTGATACTATAACCTAATCAAAGTGGTATACCACTTCATCATTATTGAGCACAACATCTGTCTTTACTAATTTAGCCTAATAGTAATATAGAAGTAGCTGATCGAGAAATCACGTGATAATAGCCAGTATATTCATAATATTAAATATAACAATCAATAAGATTTTAAAGAAGACTACTTATAAATTTGATAAAAAGAATGATGACCTTTGGAAAAAGTTTAAAGATAAAACAGACGCTTTCACTTACAGTCTCCAACTTCATATAAATGATCAAAATATTAGGTGGACACAGAAATAACTGAACAAATCTTGGGACTTGTTAAAATATATATATCAATCAAATGAAAAGGCAACATAAACGAAGACCACCCGAAATTCTATACATAAAAACTTTATATAATATAAAGAGAACTATAAAAAAAGCTTAGAAAAGCCTCTACATTTCTAAATTTTAGCAAAAAAAAAAATTCATCATTTATCTACTGTTAGTTATAATACCACCTGATCTGTTTATTTTAAAGATAATATCCGTGAGATAAACAAAATAAAGAAATATTTGATTGGAATGTGACGCCTGTAAAGATATGAATAAATTACTTTCCCAGACTCTGATTCAATCGGAGACTGATTCGATAATGTTGTTTAAATACCTATTAAGTTTTACGCAAAGTCGAATAATGAAATCTCTTTCAGGGGTCAAGATATGTATTTATATTTTTAGAATGATAATTATTATGTGAAATATATAACAAATGAAATGTAATTTTTGCTTAATAAATTAATAAATTTCAATTACGATAGAATAATGAGAATAGAATTTGTTTAAAAAAAAATTTGTCTGGTTCTTTACAATTAACTCCGATTTCCGGCTTTTTTTTCATTGAAAGCTACTATTATAAATAGTACATGACATCATTAAATCATTTCCAAGACATCACCAAGGGATGTAATTATGAGTTTTTCTTATTTTAGTAAATCATTTTTTTTACATATTTAAAGAATTTTTTTTTTGCAATTTTTTTTCAATTTCAAAATCTTTTAATTTATAATACACTTTTTTCAAAATGTCATTTTTAACGAAAGAACAACTTGGTAAGAGATTAATTAATTTTGATTATATATTATTTATTCAACGTTATTTTTTTTTTTCTAATACTATTTTCTTATTACAGATAAATATGTTAGAGATTTAGCTTTAAAGAACCCTAAACCGACGTCTTCAAATACGCCAAGGAGTCCATTATTCAAATTACCTCAAAATAGTCCAAGTCCATCAACAAATAGCTCAACAATATCGGGAGAAAGGAAGGCTGGTGCACTTCAAGGACCACGATCTCCCCCTGTTTCTCAACGAAATAGTTTAACCGCTACTATTTCACCTAGAACACCCGTTGTTAATAATAATTACGAAAATTCTTCAACAAATTCAAATGAAACTACAATTACGTCTATTCCTGAATCGACGAAGCCAGACTCAGTTTTTAATAATTCTTCAACTATAACTTCAGATTTCTCTATTTCAAATGATGATAAAGAAAAAAAAAAGTCTACTTATAAAAATATCGATGAGATAGTAAATGATCTTTCTTATCCTATGGAGACCAAATTATCATTTAAACCTACTACACCACCTCCTCAATCATCATTTAAATCTACTACACCACCTCCTCAATCATCATTTAAATCTACTACACCACCTCCTCAATCATCATTTAAACCTACTACATCACCTCCTCAATCATCATTTAAACCTACTACATCACCTCCTCAATCAAAATGCAACAATAGTACGCCACCTACAAAGGGACCAGATGATCCAACAAAGGGTAGTTATGTTTTATCTGCTGCATTTAAATCATATGGAGCAGCATCTAGGACGCCAAGCGTAAAGAAATCGGCTACGCCAACTTCACCAAAACAAGAACAGCGCGAAATAGCATCAAATAAAAAACAACGTGATTCCACAATACAAGAATTACAAAATCGTTCGGGTACTAATTGGGGTGCTCGTTATGATGAAGCTCAACAAAAATATCCTCCTCTTGATAAATTAGATAATAAACTTACTACACCACCATCTTCTACTTCAAAAAAGCAAGGTGACAATAAGAATAATGAATCTGTAGAAGGAAGTCATCAACAAAACTTAAAACCTTTAACATCTAACAATAAACCAAATTCACTTGATTGCGCTGCTTGTGGTAATTTAATATCGGGTAACATGTTAACTGCTATGGGTAAAAAATGGCATCCCGGTCATTTTGCTTGTAAACAATGTGGTATCTCTTTGGAACATGTCGCTTTCTTTGAAAGGGATGGTAATCCTTATTGTCATTTGGATTATCATGAGCTATTTAGCCCTAAATGCGGACATTGTGACACGCCTATTGAAGGAGTAAGCTTTCATCTTTTAAGATAAGAAGGAAATATTCATAGTTAAAATTTATAGATTACTAATTAAAGTTTTCTATTTAACAGAAATCTATTTCTGCTCTTGGAAAATCGTGGCATCCAGGACATTTCTTTTGTAGAGAATGTGGTAATCCTTTTGAAGGTGGTTTCATGGTTCATGAAGGTTTTCCATATTGTGAAAAGGATTGGACAAAATTATTTGGTTAGTACATTAAAATAATTTTATACATATAAAAAATGATAATAATAGTTTTTTTTTTTTTAATTAAATTATTTAGCTCCAAAGTGCTTAGGATGTAAAGAACCTATTAGAGGAGAATTTATTAATGCTTTAGAAGGAATGTGGCATAGAAATTGTTTTGCTTGCATGGTTGGTTAATTATATTGTTAAAAAATTAATTTTTTCTTTTTTTAAAAAACGTTATTTTAACTAATTGTTAAATTATTATTATTATTATAATAGACTTGCAAAGAACCTTTTCATGATTCATATTTTTTTACTCATGAAGGAAAACCATATTGTGAGAAACATTATAGAATCATAATGTCTAACGTATAAATAAAATGTTTTATTATTTGGATTTACAATCATTGAACATTTAATCAATTAAAAATAAAGAACAATTCGTATTGTTTATAATTGTAATAAGTATATTAGCAGATTATTTTGAAAAGAAACAATTTTTGGATGTTAAGACATCAAAATAAAATTATTTATTACTTTGTTTTGATAACTAAATAAATTATTGAAGTTCTTCAATTAAATTAGTATAATCACTAAGGTTTTGTTCATTATTTTTCATAAATAATTCAATATTTTTTTGATCTTTCTTATAATCCTTCACTTCTTTTAACTGTTCTTGTTTTTCTAATTCTACACCATCTCTTAAAGCCTCTAGAAACGTTGAACCTAATTGTTGAGATAAATAATTAACATACACTATATAAAAATAAATTTTCTTTTCCGTAAAAAATGCTTTTTGATTAATTTTTCCGTTTTTTGACTTTGATTTTCCAACAAGTTGAAACAATCTGTATAAGTCTGATAAAGCTGCCAAGATATTACTAGTTGAAGAAAGCAAATTAATGATATCATCTAAAATGAGAAATGAAAATTCGTGTGGTTGATTATAAATAGGATTCTAAACGAAATAAATTAATAATGAGAATTTTGGTTTTTTTTTTTTTTTTTAATAAAAATTTAAAAAAAAATTTTATAAGAAATGTCAAACCTGAACAATTAATGAGGAACTTGCAGCAATAGCTTGAGATATACTTTCATATGCCAAATTCTCTTTGGTAGCTAAAATAGGAGATAAATCCCATAACACTTTACAAGATTCCTCTGGAATTTCAAAGATATCTCCATTAAAAGTACGACAAGCATATGCATAAGCATATCTATTTATAATAAAATTTTGTTAAGGAATTTGAACTATGATAACAAAATTTTCTCAAATACCGTAATCACATCATATAAAAAAGATACAATATATTTAACAAATTTAAAGATATAGCAGGATTCGGAGATGTTTTAGTTAAATCCTCTAAACTTTTAATTTCCGTTAAGATTGGAGGTCTATTGGCAAAATAACCGCTACTATCATCGCTATCATAATCAAATTCATCTTCGTCTTCATCCAACTCAATTATTTTTGATGATGTGCTTTTTTTTCTACGATTGTTATATTCTGATGATGCTTCCCACCATGGTTTCCATAATTGTAGTTCATCTGCAAGTTCCAAAAGATTTTCTGATCTTCCTTTAATGTATTTTTGTTCAAAATCTCGTCGTTCTGCTGGTGTCAATTTATTCAAAATTGTTTCAACATCAGCGGAATCTGGTTTTAAGGAAAGAAAAAGGACGATTTATCATATAACATTGATAAAATCATAATTCAAATCAATAACCAAATTATTTTTACCAAGATCTATATTTTTAAATCGTTCAGCAAAATCGTCAACTGCGTGTTTAAGAGAATTAAAATTCAGTTTTTCTAGTATATAAAAAGATGAAAAAATTTTAAGCTAATAAACCTTCGTCATCTTGCTCCATGGCTTCTCTTGCCATCTCATCATTTTCTTGTTCAAATTTTCTCAACATATCAAACATCTTTTGTTTTTGATCATCATCTATACGATTAGAATTTATTTCTTCGATTACACTATCTTTGTAAAAAGATTCTGTACAAGTTGAATGAATCTAAATATCAGGAAAAAAAAAAAAAGTTAGAAACGTAATGACATAAAGAAAGGAAACTTTTAATAAGTACCTCATTTTTATAACAACTCAAAGAACAATATTTTATATTGCACCTAGGACATGTATATTTCGGTATTTGTTTTTTACATCTGAAAATAAAATTGAATAATTATATGATTTTTATTATAAAATTAAGATTTTTTTATATAAATGTGAAAGTAAATTTACATGCCACAAATTTGAGCATAACTTTCTTCTACATCTGAATCATCAGAATCGTGAATTAAATTGAAAATTTTCGACATTTTTCATATGAGAAAATATAGACAAAAAATTCATTTTTAGTTAATTTTGTTAATTTTGTGATCCACAGAACCAGTGCTAATTTAGTAATCTTTTCTGGAAAATTACTTTAAAAAACGATACTATGATTAAAATTAACGCGACTATAAAGGCGCGTGAAAACTTCCCGATACGTTATGTTTTGGTATTACAGTATAATAATAATAAATACTATTTAAAAAAAAAAGTTTGATCTTTAACTCTTTAGTATAATAAATTTATGAACATGGCCTACAAATATTCAGGTATATCACTTGTGGTTTTCAAAGTTAAAATTATTTTTATTTATTTTTTTAATTTTGATTAGCTACGGATCAAATTGCTTCGAATGAAGCTTCATATGGTGATAAAAGGTCCCGAAAAGTAAAAACTGATTATAAAGACTCTGATTCGATATATAATTCAGGAAAATCTGAAAATAAGGACAGAAGATATTCTCGGTCATTCATAAGTGTAGGCAAAAAGGATTTGCGCAATCTCGCGATACTTATATTAGTTGCATTCATTGTGAGATTATATCGAATCGACCAACCTACTTCAGTGGTGTAAGTATTATTTTTCAATTATTCTTTATTTAGAAGCTAAAGATGTCATACGTGTTTTAATATTCTAAACAGATTCGATGAAGTACATTTTGGTGGGTTTGCAACGTATGTACAAGTTTTGTTAAATTTCCAATGTTTTATTGATATCTTTGATAGATATTTAATTCTCTTCTTTTTAAATAGAAAATACATAAGAGGAAGGTTTTTTATGGATGTACATCCACCATTAGCAAAGTTACTTATCACGCTTGCTGGTTTATTGGGAGGTTTCGATGGAAGCTTTGATTTTAAAGAAATTGGCAAGTGAGTTCCAAATTATTATATTTCCTTAAAAAGAAATATCTCTTTTATTATTATGGTTATTATTGAATTTCGATTTTTTTTTTTTAAAAAAAAAAATTAGGGATTATTTGGAACCTAAAGTACCATATGTAGCAATGCGTCTAATGCCCGCTTCTCTGGGGATTTTCCTAATACCAATTTCTTATTTAACCATTAAGTTATCAGGATTTAGTAGTGCTGCATCATTCTTAGTAGCTACCTTAATAATATTTGGTAAAATATATAATACATTTTTTTATTTTTATTTTTATTTTATTTTTTTTACTTTTTATTTTCAATCGTTAATTCGAATTTATTTTGAATCATTAAGAAAATGGATTGGTAACTCAAAGTAGGCATATTTTATTGGACGCACCTCTTGTTGCTTTCACTGGTTTTACAATATTAATGTGGGTGAAATTTCATAACGAACAAAGGAGGTATGGCTTAATTTTTATTTATTTTTTTCTAATTACCTATTTAACTTAACATTTACTGACCCACATTATTTTATTGAATGTCACAAGACCTTTTCAATTTCGTTGGTGGGTTTGGATGGCAATGACTGGTGTAGGACTCGGACTTACAGTGAGGTTTGTTTGTAATTTAATATATATGGATAAAATATTTGTCATTTATATTTCTGGTTTATATTTTTTTTTATAGTTGTAAATGGGTTGGACTTTTTACAATTGCTCATATTGGTGTCTCAACAATAAAGGGTTTATGGGATTTACTTGGTGATTCAAGAATAACGTTGGTAAATATAACTTGAATATTCGGCAATTATTTGATTTTATTTTTTAGGCAGATGTTTATAAAGGTTATTATAATTTTTTTGTTCCAAGACTCAATGGGCAAAACATTTTTTCGCCCGAGCAATATGCTTAATTGTGATTCCAGTATCATTGTATTGTTTATTTTTTGCTATACATTTTGCAATCTTACAACGTAGCGGTGATGGAGATGGATTTATGAGTTCTGAATTTCAACATACTTTGCAAGGACATGGCATGCAAGATATGCCAATAGGTGTGAAATATTTATAATTATATATATCCTATTTAAAAAAATTTGTTTTAATTATTTCATTATTATAGACGTTGCATTTGGTTCGCAGATATCTATTAAACATGTTAATACACATGGAGGATATTTACACTCTCATAAGCACAATTATCCTGGAGGTAGCACACGTAAGTACTGTATCTAATCCACGTTCTATTAAGTAATTTTCAGTTACTTCAAAATAATTTTTTTTTTTGATTTAGAACAACAGGTCACCTTATATCCACATAAAGACGACAATAATTTCTGGGTTTTACAAAATCAAACCGATCCCGAAGTATCATACAACGAAATTGTTCCTAATTGGGTTCGTAACGGTGATATAATTCGGCTTGAACATATCATGACTTTCAAGAGGTTACATAGTCACGATGTAAGGCCTCCAGTTACTGATGTAGAATTTCAGAATGAAGTCAGGTGTTTTTTTTTTGCAAAATAAATATAAATTATTTATATATATTATCCAGTTCCATTTAACGTTAATTATTATTTCTTTCATAGTGCTTATGGTTATCAAGGATTTGAGGGAGATGCAAATGACTTTTGGCGTGTAGAGATTGCAGAACATGATAAATCAGATCCTGAATCTAAAGAGCGCCTTCGTACACTTCACACAAAATTCCGACTTCAACACACTATTACAGGTTGTTATTTATTTTCCCATTCCGTAAAATTGCCTGATTGGGCTTATGGTCAGCAAGAGGTTACGTGTATAAAGGGCGGAAGTTATCCGAATACACTTTGGTATATTGAGGCAAATTCGCATCCAAAACGTAAGTACAAATTGTTGAAATATTTTAACATTCACTAAGCCAGATTAAATGAAATTTAACGATTTTGTAGTTCCGGAAGACTCTGAGAAAGTGAATTATAGGAGACCAGGATTCTTTAGAAAGTTAATTGAAATTAATAAAGTGATGTGGAATACAAATTCTGGACTAACGGAATCTCACCCTTATGACTCTCATCCGTCTTCTTGGATTTTCATGAGACGTGGAATTAACTTCTGGGGTAAAGAACACCGTCAGATTTATTTAATAGGGAATCCATTAACATGGTGGTCTTCTACATTTGCCTTATTTATATTTATTGTTGCAAAATCTGTTTTAATCCTGAGAGCAAAAAGAGGTTATAAGGATCATTTAAACTGTAAGGATTTTTTTTGTTTTAAATTGCAAATTTTTGAGGTTCTGATTTTTACATAAATTAATATATATTTGATTATAGCGACTATAGTACATTTTGATTCCAATGCGAGTTTCCTTTTTGTTGGATGGTTCCTTCATTATTTTCCATTCTTTTTAATGAAACGACAACTTTTCTTACATCATTATTTCCCATCATTATATTACGCCATTTTACTTATTGGTATAGGATTTGATTTATTTACGATTCGATTAAAAAAAAGGGAACGTTACATAGCAGCCACAATATTTTTATTAGCAGTAATATATTTTTTTTCAATATTTTCCCCGATGGCTTATGGTAATCCATGGATAAAAAGTGAATGTCAAAGTGCTAAATGGTTAAATACTTGGGACTTTAATTGTGATCAACATTTTGATACTTATGACCAATTTTATAATGAAGATTTAAAAAATGTAGATCAAGCAAATATTATAACAAAAACTGAAGATTCTATATCACTTGATGATAATAATCAAAAGGAACCACACAACGTATCAAAAGATGATGTGGATCAATTGTTTGAGAATGATCATAATAATGATAATAATGATATTGTAAATATACTTAATGAAGATGAGATTCGAAACGATGATGACAGAGTAAATTAAGGAATATTAGTAAATGAGAAGAATATATGATGTACATCGTAGTGATGAATGAATCTTAGAATTTATTATAATTATAATTATTATTATTAAATTATTAAATTCGACTATCTTTTAAAAATTTAAAAAATTCAAATAAATATATTAAATCTGTCACCATATAATAAATCTCGTGACAATTAATTCCGGGCCCTGATGATGGTATGGGTACTATTCTAGGGAGTTCAATGATGAAGTAAGCGCGCATGTGTCGTTGAAATCAATGAGATCATCGAAATCTTGTTTATTTACCAAAAAAATTTCCCGATGCCAAGTACCCTAATTAATATACATTGTTTTTACGGAAAATTCATCGTTCCCCGTGCCATTTGAATGAATTAAATGAATTAACTCAAAGTTATTAATACAATTATGAAACTTCATGAAAAAAATTAATCACAAGATTGTCATATGAGCAAACGAAAAAACAAAAACAAAAATATTAAAGATTCTTTAGTTCGGGTTCCTGTAAATTATTTGCAGAAATTTATCAGTTTGCATTTAATATTATTTGTGCGATATAATAAATAAGTGGATGATTAAAGTAATTCTCAATAATGCTGTAATGCTGTTATATCACATGATGCATAGAAACACAAGGTTTATCATCCATGTGACTTGACAAATAATTTGTTTTTCATAAATGAAATCTAATTACGTTCCTTTACTTTGCAAAATAAATTATCTAAGAGAGAACTAATGAAATTTGGTTCATGTTACAACTTGCAGTTTCATTTTTGTTTTCCAATCCTAGAAAATTCAGTAACCGAAAAACCTTTTTGTAAAACAAAAAAAAAAATTTTTCGGAGAAGTTCCAATTTTAATTTAGAAGTTCGTCCATTAAAAAAAAATCCTGATCCAATCGCTATACCTGCTTTATCGGTTATATACTCCTAAATTCGAGAAATCGAGTCACGAGAGATTTTCACATGATTTATATTTGATAATTCTGACCGGGGTACTACGGTCAAATTAACTACCCTTTTGGTACGGAAACAAATTTGACTAACTAATTAATTCTCTTTAATCCGGGTCATGTTATTGATTCTTTGTCTGAGCGATTAAAATCGGTTTAGTATAAATGAGCAGCTGAATAGCACAAAACGCGTATCCTAATCAGATCTATAGAAAATCAGTATATTTATGTGCATGCACTAAAGCGATATGGCGATGACACGCGAAAAAGATGATTGGATTACAATGGGATGGGTAAACAATAATTATGATCTATCAAGGTGGGATGACTGAAGCTAATTGCGTATTGTTTCATCGGTCAAATCTGTAATCCGTAAAAGTAAAAGATTATATGGGACCCTTGCAATAGAGAGGGGTAATATGTTCAGTAACCTCATTTTTTATCACCCTTTTCTATTTCAAAGGTCCCACAAGTTGTTGCATTATTTGTTTTTTTTTTATTATTTGTAATCAAATTAAATCTCCTTTTAGAACAAGCTTACCAAAATTCCTCGAGGATTTCTTATTTCAAATGAACAGATGACCCTTTTTTTTATAACATGACAAATAATTCAGAACACAGAATTCTCTTAAATGCAAGAATTCATATCATATGACTTCCTCGGGTCACTTAGTGCTACAAACGTCATCATGCATTTATTTCGCACGTGATAAATAAATTCAAATCCTTCGATTTTGGGAGATTCATCTTTTCTAAAGGATCGAAATTCGATTTATTACAAGTCATCGATAAAATAAAGAAAGCAATCTTTGAAAGAAAGAGAACTTTGGCACGCCCAAGGACATTTTTCTTTCGTCCCGTCATAATTGCTGAATAATTAAAGGGCAATATGAAACACATCATCACAATGTGATTTGGTTTCGGAAAATTGCTTGGCAATTGTTTTAATTGGTTCAAGAGATTTTTATTTATCCTAAAATTAAACTAACAAACAAAACCTTGGCTGATCGTTGTTTAAAGCGTAGGTTAAACAAAAACTTTTATATGATGACCCAAAATGGTTAAGCAATATACGAATTTTTTTTATAAATAAAGCTCGAATTTTTTTTTTTTTTTTTCAGATTAAGCTTTTTAACTCTTAAGAACAAAAAAGATAAAAAAAAGTACAAAATGACCCCACCTTCACAAATCGCAACGAGGCCGTTTAAGACGAATACCCCGTCAAAACGTGGACGAAAGTCTTACACAACACCCGATGTCATTGACGTTACAGGAAGAACGCATTTCATGGTGGTTCGAAGGTTGCAGACGAACGCTAAGAAACAAAAGAAAAAGTTTAACGAATGTAAAAATTGCGAACAAAGTGATGAATATGTGGATATACTCGAAAAAAGAGTAAACTCATTGGAAAACCTAGCTAACAACCTTAAAAAGGTCACGAATGAAAGCCCAGCTACAAGAAACTCGGTTAATACCAACGAATTCAATTGCTATTCACATTTAGAAATGAGCAATATGCTCCGGTTCGCCAATTCAATTGGGGATGTCATACAAGGAAGAATACAAAATACCCAACAAAGTTTACCATCCACCACGATTGATGAGTTAATCAACGAAAATATAATATCCGATCTTTGGAATGTTCCCGGTCACGATATGTTTTAATTAACGTAAAGTTTTGCGCAAACAAAAAAATAATTGGCATTCCCAGAAATTAATATTTATTTAAAAAAAAAAAAAAAAAAAGAAAGAAAATTTCTTTAATTACTATCAACGCGTTCTACAAACATGATACCATTCCCTTACTTGCATTAAAAAATATTCGATTTTTTCCTTTCAATTCCATAGTTTATAATTTAAGCGTATTTAAGATTATATAGTTTTGGATAAAACTTTT
This sequence comes from Funneliformis caledonium, assembly GCA_910591825.1. NCBI lineage: Eukaryota > Fungi > Glomeromycota > Glomeromycetes > Glomerales > Glomeraceae > Funneliformis > Funneliformis caledonium. Next base: position 15,432 of record CAJVPQ010000704.1, read on the forward strand.
TTTTTATTATCTTTTTTCATCTATATGAATTTATTTTCTCTTTGCATTTCTTTATTTATTTATCTGTCATCTTTTAATTTTTGTAATTAATATTCATTGAAATCATCAATAAAGTTTTCAAAGATTTTTTTCCTTCAAAAAAAAAGAGGTTACTGTAGCGAATGTTCCACGCATTTCATTCATAGCATTTCGTTGTTTGATTACCAGTAATTAAATTTCTTAATCTTCCAATCGAAACCGCGGTAGAAAGCTATGTGTTGTTTAATATATTGTAATCCATTTTACAGCAGAACTGAAACATAAAATAATTTACTTATTAAGTTTCATTTATACAATGACATTTATATTAATATTGATTGGTAATTAATAGATGGGGTTTTTTTTTCTTTTTTCTGCCATAAATTTAAAAGTACTTCCATAAAAAGACGTTCTATGGAAACAGCCAAATTAACAAAAATAAGCAGGGTCTACATACAGGGTTCGGAATTTTTAACACGTATTTTATGACAATTTTAATGGATAAACGTGTTCTAATTATTCTCATTATCATACACAAATCAGGAGTCATGAATGCGCACAAACAAAACATTGGATTGTCAAACTTCAAAAAAAAAAAAACTAATTATTAAAAAACGGGGGTTAGTGTACATACATTAAATACATTAATTAACTTTTGGATGGATGAACATGGATGAACATCATTTTTAATTTCGGAAAATTAAGTTTCATGACATTTATTTCATAATTTCGTCACTTTAGTACCTTTTTTTCTTTTTTCTTTTTTCTTTTTTTTCTTTTTCTTTTTTATTTTATTTTTCTCCGCAGCTCCTTTCTTCTCCTGAATCTTAAATGGGTTTTTTTCTTCCTATAAGGTAGGATTTAAATGATAGATCTATAAAGAAATGGATTTTGGTTATTCAAATCGACCTTTTGTTATTTCTGGCGAATCAAGTAACGACTAACTCAACCTATATTAAGCCATATGAATTGTGTGGAAAATTCATGAATGTGATGTTTCACATCATTCAACTCACCTGAATTGTCCATACCCGCTTTTGTTCACAGATGACTATTATTACACGATTCCTTTTTTGAAACAACAAGTGTTATTTTATCGAAAAATACTTGACACAAACGACAACTTTGCTTATTATGCCTTAATAAAGAAAAATCCTCAAATTTTGGCTTAATGACTGCATCTTTAATTGTCACGTTCCCCAACTTTATTACCGCTTTAAAAGGATTATTTATAATATGCATGCGAAAATTATATTTATGCAAGGATTTATTAATCAATTTTCTTTATGCTTTATCAGTTAGATGAAAATCATTTTTAATGGAATAATGATAATACCTAAAATAAAAAATTAATATTATCGTAACCCCTAAACAATATATGTGTGTGGATTGATAATCTATTTTTCTTTTTAATTCTTTTCAGAGTCCCCTTACAAAAAGCATCATGTCAAATTCAGTTTTCAAATAATTATTAAACCGCAAAAGTTTTAAAGGGTCCGATTATGTAACTGACAAAACAGCTCTTGGTGTCAATAAATGTTCATGTTTTTTCTTTTTCTTTTTAATAATAAAAAAAAAGACATCATGTGCGAATTTTTTTTTCTTTGACCAGATATTAGAATAAAGAAAAAAGTCCATGTCATTATTATTAAGATTTTTCTTTGCAGGTAAAAAATGACAAATAAATCCCTTGTAATTGTTCCTTAAATTCCTTATCTTTGAAATTTTAATTAATTGCCCTCACCGGTTTGCTCCGACACGACATCAAACGTTCAGGAATTTCTGATAGCATTAAACGTCCTAAATTGAATTTTATTTATTAAACCACCAATATGAAATATGATCCACTATAGTGTCCATACTTGGTGATTTAAATGATCAATCAAAACTTTCGGGATTATCAATATCATTTGAATAAACAAGTTTTTCTTTTTTTTTTTTTTTTTTTTTTTTTTTGAGAAACAGTAATTTAAATTTTAAAAAAGGAAAAGGTGGAAACTGTTGCATCCTTGTTTAAAACGTTCGGGATGAACTTTTAATAGTAATTCGAAATTTAATTTGAAACCGAGGACAAATCAAATTTTCTTGTAATTAAATAAATGGGTACATAATTTTATCATATTGGGATTTAATAACAATTTTTGGATTTACAATGGTCGATTTGGAAATTAATAAGTCCAATTTACGTTTAACTTTATTTACTTCCCCATTTTAAAATTTGAGAACCGGTTCACAAATTCTTTTGTGTAAAATGATTTTATTATTATTCGATCGTTGAAAAATAGAATTCACCTTCTGTTTACATGTGTTTTAAATTGCGCATCCCATTGTTTTACATAATTTGTCAAAAGAAAACCTAAATTTCAAATGTGAAGATCCTGTAATCCTGATAAAAAATTTCTTGTATCTCGTCGGCTTTTCCTTTTGGAAATGATTTCAAGGAGTTTTCGCTCCAGAATAATTAAAAAGTCACGTCATTTGTTTCAATTGTATTCCGAATGTTTCAAATGGTGAAATCACTTTAGCGATTGGATAAGAAAATAGATAAAGAAATAAAAAGATAAAGAAATCTATTAGGTAAAGTTGTGCTTAAATGTTTTGATCACACAATTTATTAAATTCAAAGAATCTTTGAGTGGTTGCATGGTCTATCTATTGAGGATTACATAACCTTATCGAAACCCGTTATAGAATTACAATATTGGATATTGATTTTTTGACACTAAACAAATAAGTCATGCAACATATTGATCCCTTTTCGATATTACTGCTTATTAACTTTCAGAATATGGACAATGCGGGGCCGATATTTGTTTGATATTGTTGTTGATGTCGTGATGATGTTTGCATGTTATCGTGATTTGAAGTTTCGAAAACTCTGCCGGTCATTGACGTGATACGTGATCGCAATGTCACAACAAACAAAAGTATAACATCACATGAAAGTCGTAATGTCACAATGACACAACGGACGGAATAAACGTCACAGGTAATTAAATATTTTGAACATTTTCGAACAACAATTGCTGACTTTTGGGAAACTTTCTCCCAAACAATAAATAAATAAATAAATAATGATTTACGACGAGTTGTAAAGAGTACACAATATGACCGTTTATTGTGATACAAACGTAAGCGACAAAAAAAAAAAAATTGTTTCCTCTTATACAAACAATAATTGTGACTTTATTTGTATTGTGTTGAAGAATTCGAATCGAGAGATGGTTTAATTTTGTGGCTAAGTTATTGTTTATTTAGGCTGAATGAAATTTTTTTTATTTCTTTAGGAGAACAATGATTGTACGCGAAACCACAAATCCCGTTTTTTTTTTTTTCTTTTCAACTCGATTAAAATTAACCAAGCGAAGAAATTAACAGGCCATTACGTGAAAATAGGTATTAATCGGTCTTCATTAAACAATATGAATGGATACGAAATAATACCGTTGAGCTCTTTTATTATTCGAGTAATGAATGTATGTAACGTTTTAACCTTTAAAAGCTATATTCTATATTTTTTTTTTTTTTATTTTTATCATCTCACGAAATTGTTTTGAAGTTAGAAATGTTGGTGATGAAAAAAAAAAAAAAAGATTTTAAAGATCTTTTGAGATATTTTCCTATGTTGAAATCCGTGTAACATCACCTGACCATGCAATACGGCTGCAGGAAAATGCACTTTCGAGGCGTTATTACTTTGACACACAATATAAAACAAAAAATTTTCTCAATTTAGGAGGAACCCGAAAGTATATATGACTTTACCATAAATACTAATTCACATGTATGTATTTTTTATTTTTATTTTTATTTTCACTTTTTTTTTTTTTTGAAAAGTAAACAAGTTTTTCAAAGAATTTACTAAATAATATTAGGTTTAATTTATATATGCTAATATAGAGAATTGTTTGCGGATTATCATCCTAAACTCGTGATTTTCTTTCAAAAAGTCGGGTTGTTTGAAGTCGACAGACGCATAAAATCAACATTAATGCAATTGCATGCGGAATTGACATGGTTTTATAATTTTGATCTCATTAACTAGGTGAAAATAATATGATTTCAGCATGAACTAATGAAATAAAGTTTACGAATTCAAAAGGAAGAAAAAAAAACGAGAATGAGACTTTGATGAAGATAAACCTGAATAACCCAATGATATCGCAACGTAATCCCGTTCATGCAACTCTGGTACTGTGCAATATCGGAGATTTAACTATTTCAAATTTTTTTTTTTTTTTTTGTAATTTTTAATCCTATGAAAAATTCTGAACTTTATATTTTCCGAGAACAATCAAACTACTTTGTGCATTTTCCTTTCGACCTTACGGAAAAAAGTGAAAGAACCAAAATTATCTTGATTCAATCGAATTAGGTTGATAATTATTAATTATCAATGTGCTGGGATCTATTTTGTAACTAGTTAAAACGCCAAAACAATGATTTCATTGTCTCCATTGTCTCCGGAAACTTGTTCCATTAGTAGACTCGTAACTTTACATTTCAAGTTATACTTTTATCATGCAATACAATGTATTTATATTTGCAATTTTCTAAGAATAGAATAAAATACTTTTTATTTATTATTTACAAAAAAGTTATATTATTACAAGGTATACATAGTAATTAATGATAAAGAAATTTGTATCATATTTTAAGGTAAAAATGAACGTATTTGATATATGACGGTGAAGCAGCTGCGTATTGTGAAACATAAAAGTGATGCGAAGGACTTTGGGAAATACGCGTGAAAGGAGAAGGATATTTAAATAATAAGGAGTGAGAAATTTTAAATTACAAAATTAATACAAAAAAAATATTATATGTTCTTTTAATAATATAAATTCGTGCGAAAAATATTGTAAATTATGAGATTTGTAGGATAGGTAGAAATGAATGGTATTATAGTTTGGATCTTTCCTAAAATTAAATTTAATTATTTTATGAATATTTACTTTTTACTTTTTTTTGTTTTGTTGCTTTAAATTTGAAAAAGAAAGGCGTCACATTTAGAATGAAATAAAAAAAAAAATAAAGGTCTCGGTAAAAGGTTTAAAGTATATATATTTAATATAATACAAGTTCTACCAAATCACTTCATATTTGGCAAACTTTGCGTCTTGAAAGTTTAGATCGCTTAAATGAACATTCGTTGAAGATTTTGAGGGCTTTTGAAGAAAAGTCGCATTCTCTGTCAAAATATTTACACATTTTGACATACATTGAACACATTGAATCAATAACCAGTGCATGTTTATAAATTGTAGTAAAAGGTTTTTTTTTTTTATAAATTTTTTTTTTTCTCGATATATATACAAAAAAAAATTATGGTCATATACTTTTAGAACTGAATTAAAGCTTCGGTTAGGGAAGAATACTCTGATTTTTATACTTGAATTTTTTTTTTTTTTTTTTTCGCGAAAACCCTTAGATGAGAATAATTTTACCTTTATTATGCATACAAATACTCGGTTTGGTTAAAAACTTGCATCTGACCACAAGTTGGTGATGATATCGGAGAGAAACATAAATCAAAATGATGCATGCGTTAAGATCATTTTATTATTACATAATTGCAGCAAACATAAAAAGTCTTTATTTGGAATTATTTTGATCCATATTTTTATTAAAAATCCCACTTTATACGGTCAAGCCAAAAGGACATAAATTATCATCTTATAGAGAGATATTTAGATAAATTAATTTCTTAGATAAAAAAGATCAAAAGTTTCTTTTGATCTTGTTTGTTCAATCTATACATATTAATCTTAAACAGTATAATAATAATAATCTAAAAGGGAATTATGTTGATAGGGTAAAAAATAATTTTTTTTTTTTTTTTAAAAAAAAAAAAAAGAAAAGGTTGATTGAATTTCTTTTGCAACCTTTTTTATTTTATTTTATTTTTTTTTTTTTGATTGACAAAAATAAATTCTTATCTAAATTATATATCATCATCTGATGTCAAAATCAATGGTGATTTTATCATCGTATCACGAATTACTAATCACAAAATCCTCCGAATATATCACCAGAAAATACGGCAAATTTTTCCGAAACTTGCTGTGAAATATTTACTCGATCATCACAAAATTTGATATAACTGTACTTTTCATTTTTCGGTTTTAATTAACTAAATAAATATTTATAATATGTAATTCCGAAATTATTAAATTAGAAATTAAATTCTATGAGCAAAAAAAAATAAATCAAAGGATATACTGTATATGTAAAAAATAAAAATACCACCTTGACGTTACCTGTGTCTTTAAATATAAGATTTTTTTTCAAAAAATTCGATCTATGGCTTATTTTTACTCAAATAATTATCATAAACAGAAAAATTATATTCTACATTACAAAGAATAAATTGGTATCTAATATAACCTATAGCATTTGACTAAAAGAAAATTATATGCTAAAATTCCTATTCAATTAAGGGTAAATCATAAATAAGATTTATAAATTCAACTATCAAAGTATTATAATAAATAATATAAATTTGTATCAAATTTTTAATATTAGATATTAGATAAAAAAGTTAGAATATCACAAAATATTTTAACATTCTATTCAATAACTAACTATATTATGCAACTAAATAGGATTAAAATAATAAATAAAAATATTGTATACAATATCATTATACTTAATAAAATCAATTACACTTATAATATATAAATGCTTTATAACTGAAAGAAAATATTAAAAAAAAATAAATTTTACTTTATAAATTAATATGATAATTATATTAAAATTAATTAAACTAGATTTTTTTAAATTTTTTTGTAATATTATTTAAAATAAATAAATAATATATATATTTTTATATAATAAATAAATAATTTATATATTTTATATAATAATATAAATATTAGATAAAAATGTTAAATAATTTTGAATTTCTTTACAATTTAATAATATTTAAATCTTTCTCATCTAATAATTGATTTATTGTAAAAATTAAGAAATTATCAATTATAATATTATGTGATAAATTTCAAAAAAATAAATAAAATATAAAAAAATATTATAAAAAAAATATTAAAAGATTATATAAATACTTTGTAATAAAAGAAAGAAAACTTCAAAAAAATATTTTTTTTAAATTAATGTTAAAGTAGCAGGGGACACGTGCAGACCGATTTATTTTTCCCTAGAAACCTAAGAATTATAGTCTTTGAAATAAGTATTTCGGGCTCTCTCTGCTACTAAAATGATTACTTATTAATTTCACCGTTCTAGGGCTCTTTAAATATAGTTCTAGTATATCAATAAAAATTATATTCTTAGAACGTATCCTAGCTTCTCTCACTTAATACAATTACTAATTTGTTTTCTTGCCTTCGCACGCCTTCCTGATTATAATCTTGACATAATAAAAATTTATACCTAATGAGAAGCATTTATAGATCACATTATTTTTGCCTGAGAACTTCAAGAATGATAGTTGACAAATATTGTTCTCTAACCCCTCTTACTTATCAAAATTACTAATTTGTTTTCTTGCCTTTGCGCACCTTCCTGATTATAATTCTGACATAATAAAAATTTACACCTAGAGGAGGGTATGCAGACCGATTTATTTTTACCTAGAGTTTAACAATGATAATTATCAAAATGCATTTCAATCTTATTTTCAAAGCATTCTAGCTAGACTTTTTTGAAAAAATACATCTAGCAAAGTAAAAAATTTTCACCTGAGCAGACCAAGCAAGGAGAGCAGGCAGACCTTAGATGGAAAAAAAGGCCATCATAGTGTAAAAAAAAATCAGAATAGCATGATGTAAAAAAAAGGTTAGCATGATGTAAAAAAAAATTGGTTAGCAAGATGTAAATAAAAACTTACCAGCCAAAGATAATTTAGCTCTACTAATCTCTAAAGGGATCAATACCCATATCCTCACCATTTGAGTCATAAATCTGAGCTTTAGAAATATTACCAGAAGTAACGATTCTAGATTGAAGAATTGTAATCTCATCACCGGACTCAAAAATTAGAGCTTCAACTCCAGTATCTTCTGATTCTTTGTCTATAACTAGAGCGATAGTGTTAGTCACCCATAGTGCTTCGAACTGTTATGAATCCTGCTCTCCTATTTCTTCAGTTTTGTCCGCTGATAGCTCTAAAAGTAATTCATCAATTTTCATTCAGATTAAATCATCAGTATTAGCTTTAGCCCAAAGTCTATTAAAATATTGGGTTACATAATAGTATCAGAATGCTTTTATAAAAGTCAGGTTCAGAGCTAGTCAACTTGTCACAAACCTTTTTTTCTCATAAATTCAAAAAAAAGAAAACCTAATGGGATATACTATTAAGTTAGACTATCTCCTATAACAGATCGAAAGAGAGATAATTAATTATTATTTGAACAAAAGTTTTTGTACTATTAATACAAACAACTGAATTGATTCACTTACTATCAAAAATAGTACTTTAATGTTCTCAATGTGAAAAGAATGACTTTAAAAAAACTTGTGATTTAACAAATCATCTTAACAGAAAGTTTAAGTGCAAGTAAATCCAATCACCAGTACTCAACCCCCATCTCCTGTAATTCATGTTCATGAAAATCATCTATCTATAGAGGATTTAGCTGATTAGCTAGCAAATCCTAAAATAAAAAACAACCCAAACATTATTAGTAAAAAGATT
>CAJVPQ010000705.1:0-24105 GCA_910591825.1 Funneliformis caledonium
AATTAATTATATATTTATTTTATTTATTATTAATTTTAATAGAATCCTGTATCTGCTTTTGATCGATATGTAACTAGGAATCAAAATAAAGATTTTTGTAAAGATTTATTTTTAAGTTGGCAAAATCGAATCAAAGTACTCCCTAAAGATTTTAATAGAGTTATTAAAACAATATATGATTTGAACGTAAATCATAGATTAGATTTAGCAGAAAAATATCTTCATAAATTTGTTACTTGCGAAGATATTGAAAAAGAAAAGGACTTTGTTATTATTAATGAAAATCAATCTGTTCTGTTAAAATGTGATGATAAAATTGTTGGAGGAGTAATTCGTAATGTTGCAAAAAAAAATGTTGCGAATCATTTTGGACTTAAAATGAAACTTACCTGTGATGCACATCCTAAAATTAATCGTGGACAAAAAACACATGCTGATTCAGGAAAATTAATTGGTCATGGTCTTCGTGCAAATTTTTTAGATCCATCAACCACTGATTCATATGTATATAAAAATAAAAATCTTGATCCAGAGACACAAAGAATATATGATGAAGATAGAAATAATTTTGGAAAATGGTTATATAAAAATGTTGAAGATCATGTATCATGGTCAGTATTATCATATAAAACATTTAAGTAAAAAGTAAATTTAAATAATAAACAGAAAATAGGTGTAGTATTTTGTGCAGAAAACTATGAAGCTGTAGGACATCGGGATAAGAATAGATCAGAATTTGCAATAGGATTTGTTTATAAAATTAGTGTAGTTAAAGAAGGGTATTTTATTTATCCTGAATATGGTGTTGCTATTAAAATGACATCAAATTCAATATCGTTAAGTAAATTGCTTTTAAAATAAAATTATTTACTTTTAGCTAATTGTATCATAATTGTAATTTATTTACTATTAAGAAATAGAAGAATTTCTAGGAAAATCAAATTCTGACTAAAATTAAGTGTTTAATGCATTTTAATCTAATATTATCAAAAATTATTATACAATAAAAATCTTTATTTTTATTAAAACCTGATTTTTCTAGTAATCAATCCAAATATGATTAATATTATTAGCATTTAAAATAAAATAATCATACAATTATTAAATAAAACTTTGTACTTGATTTTTTCAACAACCTGTGATCAAATTAAAAGTAAACTTACAATTGCAATTTCCTTGTGACAATACAATTCAAATGATAATATTGTAAACTCAATATTTTGTTTTTAAAAATGAATATCTTTCATGTATAAGTAATTTATTTAATCAATTTTTATTCAGAGTGATCTAATTACACAGATATTGCACATATTTTTAAAGAGTACCATTTAAACCATCAAATTGAAAGAATCTAATGATAGTTATTTTTATCTAAATATGATTACTAAATGATGAGAAATAAAGAAATAAATAAGTTAATTATCAATATAAATAATATGAAAAGATTAAACATATATTGATGAAGAAAACTTTATCAAATATTAATAAATAATAAAATATATGTAAACTAAATAAGTAAAGCTCTAATAAGAAAAATCGGGAATAAAATAAATGAAATTACAAATATAAAAATATAAAATTATGTCAAAAAAAAGAGAAACCGTCAAAATTATCTTCAAATGACTAACTGCAAACAATTACATACGAAATTATGGTGTCTCTGGACGGAATTATATTACTATTTAAACTTCCTCCTATTTTTTAAAAGGAAAAGGCATGATAAATATGCGCAATAGGTGTATCCTCAAAAAAGAGATCAATATAATCACCGGGCAAATAAATTTGATCAGTATATTGAGAGATACTCATATGAATTATCGTAACGCTATTTGTATATTTGTAGTTAGAAAATAATCACTTAACGAAATCACATTTATAATATCACCGGGTTCGTTTTCGGTTATCTTAACGTCTAAGTCAAAAGGAAAAAAAAAAAAAACTTTCGTAAAAAATACTATCATCATCTCAGATGAGATTCTTTCGTCAATTGAAATTGAAAGGTGACGCAGCAGTATTTTATGGATACTATCAATTTTTTAGTATATAATTATTCCTTAGAATCAAGTGACTATTTCACGATTGGTTTTATTGTCAATTATGTAAGATTTATTGTTCAATAAAAACGAGAACACGCCCGTTATTCTCGCGCAAATATAGTGAATCGGGCTTGTCTTAAGGGTTTTTTGGTCGTGTTTGTAAATAATAAATGCATCATTTTAAATTTGAAGAATGGTCCAAATAGAAAAAAAAACCTATTACATCTATGCCGCCTTATTACAATCCGGATATTTATTTATGGTATTTACTTTATTAAGAATCAAATGATTTGAAAAGTCAGATGATATGATAATTTATTTACCAGCCTATCTCGTCAGCATGTGTCTAATCGGCGCAGTGAAAATTTTGTAATCTTGTTCTCTTGTTTAAGACTTTTTTTGCTAAATTTTTTCAAGAACAAAATCCTTGGCTATGGCTCCATTCGACAAAAAGTAAATTTCTTAGCAGATTTAAAGACGAGACTATAGAATCAGTCTATTTAGATTTTTGAAATTTGGTAGAAAGGGACTATGTGAGTGGGAAAGAAATAATTCAAAAAAATGAATCGTCACCGTGAATAGTAAATCGAATCACAGATATAATAATCGTAATTTTCCATATTTTATTTTTCTAATTTTTTGCCGAAATTACCATGTTCGGACTTCTGATTTTAAATGTACTGTACTTATGCGTGTGTACTATATATGAATCGAAAAATAAATCAATTCTGGTGAAAAGTCCGACGCCTTTATTTTTCCGAGTGAAGTTCCATTCCATAGAATGACTTAGCTATGTCTTCCTGCATGATAATGTTGTTTCTTAATTACAGTATTAATTATATTTATAACTTTTATCATTATTCAATAATACAATAAAATTCAAAGGTATCTGATAAGTCCTTGAGAAGCGAGGTTTGTCATAAAAAAAAAAAAAAAAAAAAATTGCAATGCATATATATATAACATAGTCTTGAACTAATTAAAATGAGATTATTGCATAACGCATCTTAATCAAAAATTCGCCTCATTTTATTTTCTGATTCTGATAACGCGTTAATTCTTTAGTTCAAAACAATTCCTCTAATTTTGAAATCAACTGAGAGTAATCGTAAGCATCTGCATATGCAAAAATACCTTTCCATACACCATTACGACATCGCTCCTGCCAAAATTCAATAACAGACTCTACATGTGTTTTCTTTTTATGATTGTTCCCTTCTTGACCAAAATCTAACTTTGCAATCCCATCGTTTCCATGTAATTTCATATAAAATGTCCTAACAAAACTTATTAAATCAAATTGAGGTTGATATCTTAAAGGTTGCTGTTTGTTTATAGCTTTCAAAACATAATCTGCATCACAATCTAGGCCACCCATGAAGGGTTGATGCTCATCGTTCTTGTACACAGAAAATCCCCAATCAATAATTACAATTTGTCCATATTTAACATCTCTCATAATATTATATATGCGTAGATCCCTATGAAGAATTCCGGTTTGGTATTTCTTCAAGAGTTAAAATAACTTCTTTGATATCAGTCTTCCGCCAATGATTGATTTTCTCACAAACTGGTGTTATGACGATAGCATTATCATTATATTTTATAAGTGATGGTAGGTGATTTTTACATTTCAGATCGGCAAATGACTTCAACGCAGTAATTTCTCGATTAAGATGATGTTTATAATCTCGCTTAAGTACCTTTACAACAACAGGCTCATCTTCATACACAACTCCAGTTCTTCCAACTCCAAGATAACGTTCTAAACGGATTCGAACGTCATCAATTTTTAATTCTGATTCAAGCCATCCCAATTCTGAAGGTACTTGGCAAAGAAACGTGACTAACCGTTGCCAACCAAGAGGAGGTTCTTCACTGTCGTAATAAAGGGATTCACTTGTGGTATAAGTATAGATAAAATGCAAATGATTCTCTTCCTGGCGTTCCACCTTAAAGAATTGTATATTATAATAATCTGTCAAGATCGCATAAACAGATCTTCGACGATATTGTATCTCTAGTACTTTGTTTGCAAATGCTATTGTTTGGTCAACCTTATTATTATTGAATCCTGCATTATTTGTATGTTTAGTAATTTCCACCACAAAAAGAACGTTGAGTGGATCAATGGCACGGTTCTTAGCAATTCCAACACAGTCTGGTTTTCTTGTATGGAGAAGTGGAAATCGAGATGTATCATGAACAATAATCATCGAACCAGGAAGCGCAGAACATTCTTTAATAAAACGTTCTTGATATACTTCCTCTTCATCGTCCTCAGATGGTAAATTCCGAAATTTTCCATTTCGAACCCGTTGTGGAAGAAACGTTTCTATTAACGAAAACTCAAATTCAGTTTGATTCCCATACTGTTTAATTTATTTTCTGATATCAGTGTGCGTTGGTGTTACTAAAAAAAAAAAAATTGCTTTAGCAAACAAAATTCAATACGGAAAGAATAACTTAAACGTACTTGAGGAGAACGAGGTTTCTGACGAGAACCTCGCTCTTTTCATATATCGTTCTAAAGTATTCATCGTTATTTCAGCAAAATCCCGCTTAAGATCTTTTAACGCTCTCTCGTCAACTCCTACTAAACCTATAATAGAGAGACGTCGCAAAAAAAGAATATAATTCATAAATTTATAAATATTAATTAATGAAATATATTTTACATAATTGTTAATTACCTTCCTCAAATAATAATTTCTGTAAAGTTAGAACCTGCTCTTTCCAAACCTCTTCGGTTTTTTCCAATTTCAACCTTCTTTCTTCTAAATCTTTCATCTGCAATTTCTTTTCTTCTCATTTTCCAATTTCAATAATTCTTTCTTCTCATTATCTAACATTTTCAACTCAATTGCAACATTATCCAATCTCTTCTTCGTATCATACAATTCATTTTCATATGTCATATTTATCGAATTAGAATTTTTATTTTTTGTCAAAAAAAAAAAACCACAAATTCATTTGGGTTGTCAATTTAGTGATGCGATCGATCCGGGTATTCGGTTGTAATAAAACCGAAAAACCGAATTGCGATTAGTTTCATATACAATATAAACATCAATATAAATAAATAATAAAAAAATTTTTTTTTAATTAATTTTATTAAAGCTAATTTATATGTTTGAAATGATTGATAAAAAAAAAAATTAGATATCTTAGGGTGGAAAAATATTAAAATGATCACAATTTCTCTTTAAAAATAAGACTTGATTGACCAATTCTGGAGGTAATTAAGTATAATTACCCGCATCAGAAAATAATCTTTCGATAGGCACAGAGGTTGCAGGAATTGATAGTTATTTTTTCGCAAGTTGAGACCAAATTTTAAGAACCTTTTTTGAATCATATAATTGTTGCAATAATTCGTGTGACTTATTTTTTTCTTCACCACTAGCATCCCAATGAAAATTTTTAAACCGAGGATCAAGTATCGTTGCAATTAAAACTAATTCTGTTGGAATAGACCACAATTCATCTAATGATAAAAAAATAGCTGCTCGGACTTACTGAAAAAGACCATTAATATTAACAGCTAGTAAATATTCTACATGATTAATATCATCAATATCTACATTATTAGTTGACTGAGAGTTAGTTTTAGAATTTTTTTGAGTTCTTCTATTATTATGGCTATATTCATATTCTTTTCCTTTAGCTCTTTGCATATTTTTTCGAAATTGACGATGAGCATATTGAAATCAAAACTATGTATGGTCTTATAACAAAAATTATTATTGAAGATTTTTTTATATTAAGCTTTTTATAGTATAATTTAAATTATTTATAATAAATTTACCATTAACGAAGCTATATTTTCTTTCTTTAATAACTCTGGGTCCTTATCATTTTCATTTCAGATTTTTCGAAAATACCGTCTCTTTCACAAAATAGATCGCTTTTTTTTTAAAAAAATTCATTAATAAAATAAAACTTTTTTTTACGTGAGTTTTGAAAAAAACGATGTATTTTATGTTTCTTAAAGTTATAATGTACCCATTCAACTTTACTGCGTTACTTAAATGTTAATAGAGTACAAGTTATTAAATTTAAAGATTTCGGTTATTTTATTAGGAAAATGGCTCGCAAAGCCCGAAGTTAAAATGATCGTCAAAAAATCTCTAATAGTAAGTTTTACTATAGGACTATATATAGTTTTGTTAAACTATGTTGACAGCGCACCCAATGCGACATGTCCAGCGACAAAATAAAAAGTTTTAATTTGATTTTCTAATTTTTAAGAACCCGGTGAATTTTGATATCTGTACATTAATTCATTTTACTTGAATTATTTATTTCAAAGAAATTGATTTATATTAAATTGAAAATTAAAATAAAAGTATGGTAAAAAAAAAAAAAATTACAGATTAAAACCAATGATGATTAGTGAAAGTTAATGAATAAAACTTTGTCTATATAAAAACCTAAAAGAATAAAAAGCAGAAGAAATCTAAATATTAAACAATAAATTAAAATAAAATAAAAAAACTCGGCCCAAAAATTGTACAAAACTTTAATAAAAGTAAAAATGCTCAATTAAGTTTAAATTGGAACCTTAAATTTAAAATTTAACCTATTTCCAACCATTATAGGTCCAGCTATTAATCCCGCAAAAATCATAAATATTATAATAAATAATAGTCCATAGGTCCATACAATGCGATTTCTACGTTTCTTTTGTTTTCGTGAAAAGATTGGTGGTCTAATTTGTTTGCTTGGTCTTAACCAGAATAACATGATCGAATGCAATTTATCAATCCATGGTATTAAACAAAAAGGTGCTAACATAAATAACAATAAATGTCCTAATATAAAATCTGCCGCAAAAAGTGACATTTCAACTATTTTACATATATATTCACGAGTTACGGTTGATAGTCCAAGTCCTTTCCCTTGCCATTTTCCTGTCCACCATGCTCTATTTGTTTCATCATGTTTAAATTCTCGTGACAGAAATAAAGAAATCATCAATTTGAATACAAATCTTTGTATTGCTCCTAAAGCGATCATGCCCAAAATTGCATTTTCCAATTTCCATGATTCTATAAACCATAAAAGTTCGAAAGCTCCAATCAAGTTAATGATTGCCCATGTATGTGCTATGGCGGCTATTACTGCTCCAAATTTAAACCATTTATCAAATGCTGGTCCCAAGCAGAAGGAAAGAACAAAAAGTCCAGCCAACATCATTGCATTCATTAACATTGGTCCAACTGCGATAGCACATACACGAATTACAGCACTTGGCCCTGTATTCGGTAATCCTGGAGTTACTGGATCAAAACTTTTTACAAACATGAAAGCTACAATGCAAAGAGCTGCCAGTATAAATGGAGTGAGGACTTCTGATACAAATATAACGCTAAAACTTGGACGTGGAACATCTCCAACCAATTTCTCAGAAGGATGTCCTAATCGTTTCCTTTTAAAACCAGTGATCATTGTCCTTGAAATACGACAATAAGAAATCCAAGAATTTCCATGAGTTTTTGAATTTCCACGTGACATCCATCTCAGGAATTCGCGATAATCAATTATGAATTCCGAAAAAGAAAATTGATGTGGATTGAATAAAAATGGTGAAATACAAAGAGCTATAACTGAAACCCAAAAATAGATCAAATGTGGTATCCACATTGTTAAAGAAACGAATAGTAAAATCAGTAGAATTTTCATTCCAAAGTAGATACTTGATCCAGCAAAACGTGAAAATAAAATAGAGAATGGAAGGCGTGCTGTAGCGAATCCTCGTCCAGTAGCGATATAACGAGCACCACCAAAACTAAGATTTGTCATAATACTATTGGCATATATTTGAGTGGTGAAAACTTCAAAGAATGGTGATAATGACATGAAATGTTTGCCGAGACGAACAGCACCACGCAATAAACCTTTCTCTCCCGATTCTTGCATGAAAAGTGGCAAGAAAGCGACAAAGAATACAAAGATGATCGAAATGATTGAACGTTTAATCCAATCAGTTATGGGTATAAGATCATAACAAAATACACCTTGTGGAGTATCCCTTTCGCAAATAGGCAAGACGGACCTCATCGCACCAATGAACATCATACCAAACATGAATAGTTGAATTGATAACATAATTAAGATATTATTAACGTGGAAACCAGGATGAGCATAATAAAAGGTTAAAAATCTATCCAAAGAAAGTTGTGTTCCAATATAATAGTACTCTCTTGATAACATTTGTTCCCCCATACCAGTACCAATTTTCGTCGTGAAATGAAGAATTGATCCAAAACCAAGATCACGTCCTTTACCACACTGAATATATTCAGAATGTTTTATACGACCACCACGATTAAATGCATTCATACCAGCATAGATATCTTCGTTAAGATGTAAACCTTTTTGTGCTTTGGATATGCCACCACGTGTTGTCATGAAAATTGCATTCAAGAAATCTGGATGACCATAATGTAATCTACCCCCTACTTTAGCCATGATACGCTGAGTTAATGTGCCAAAAGTCTGTTCTTTTCCGGCGGCTACATCCCCAAGGACACCATAATTTTCGGAATAGATGTATTCACGAGCCCCAACGATGGCAATAGGAGATTTTTCGGCAGCAGATGAATAAGGTGATGCTGTAGACATATCATATTGTTCAAATTCTCCAAGAACATTTCGAATCTTAAGACATTCCTCAAGATAATTGTCTTGATTTGCGTCGACCAATTGAAGGTATTCACCACGGTAAAAGATAATAGCGTGATTTTGATTATCGGATTTACCATCTCCAAGAATTGGGTTCCCAGGAAGTCGAACTCGATATCTGGGTTTACGTTTTCCGTCTGGTAATTTTTCACAATGACCATCAATTAAAACGGAAAAAATTTTAGGTTCTTCTCCTTCATTTTCTGGTGGTATTTCATCGAGATAAGCAATTTGAAGATCCGGATAAGCACTTAATAGGAAATCTGCATTTTCTTGTTCTTCTTTGTTAAACTTATTATATCTTTGCATGGAAATTAAAAATTTAAATTTACGACGAACCATTAAGGCCATCTCATTTTCAAATTTCTCTGGGTTGTTTTCGCATGAAGTAACAATATTAGGATTTTCGACACGATATAAAAGCTTGATAGCTTTTGAATAATTCATAAATCCTGAAATTGTACGATATAAAGTTTGTGTACGAAGAGAAGACCATATGCGTGTACGTAATGAATATTGGGGTGACGAAGATTTGAAACCAATCATATAAAATGGTAAATCATCAACTTTTTTGTTTTCACCTTTTCCTGAATCATTAAGTTTATCAGGATTACTTTTTTCTACTAAGTTTTTTGTATCTTTGACAAAGTTATCCCATTCGACCGGATACAACTGTTTTAAGTACTCTAATAAAGTGACACGGGTATTTTGATCCTCTTCACGAATAATTTCACGAAGTGAAAGAAGAATTTTTTCTGAGTAATGAGGAGTTAAAACGGTGAATGTTGGCATATTTTGAACTGGCAAAGGACTTGGGATAGGATTTGATAAACTTTGTGCAAAGAATGTAATACGACGTTCAGCTTCGCTCATTGATGAATAATATTGTTCATTATCATTACGACCTGCAAAGACGGTAGGTGGTTTAAATGAGGCTTCATCCTATAAATATTTTTATGAAAATGTTAATAAAATGTTGTGAAATTAAGCCCAAAGTTTCTCATAAGATACGAACCCGTTGATAAAGTAATGCTTGAACATTTTCAAACGACAATATATGTTCACGATACATGGCGATCATGATGGCATTCCAGATTTGTGCCACGATATCTTTTGGATGATATTTAACGTCTATATTATTGGAAGCCAAAATTTTTGCATAAATACGTTCTGGTATTTTAGCAAAGACATTATTCCAGGGTGTCCAAATAGAACTTCCATGTGTGAGTGCATATACCACTGAGAAAATTGTATTCCAAATTATATACCAAAGATATGTATCCAAAAAGAATAGTACAAGATCCATAAGGAACATAATAACAATAGCTAACACTGGCACAAAAGAACAAATTGTACTACCAGCAAGTTTATCACCACAACCAATTACCCTCATTTTAAACATAGCTTCAAGAGGATCTTTGAAAGAAAGAGACAAGAAAAAGTATGATTCTACCAATTTAAATCCAAAAACGCAACACCAAAGTCCAATTGAAACAGCGCGATCTTTCTTATTAAGGGGAGCATAATTTGATGTAAAGGCATGAAGTGCCTCATATTTTTGAGAACCTTTTGATGGACCACCGAATAAACGAGCACTTGGAACTATGGCAAATGTTAATGTGGTAACCAATGAAATAAATAATTGACCCATTGCTATTTTCAATGACAAGGGACCTGTACGAGCTTTCACTATTATATAATAAGTTGGAGCCGAATTTATGATTAACACAATAAATAAAAATATGAATCGACGAATCAACATTGATAAATTAGATCCAGTCAGTGGAATGAAAAAGAATTCGCAGATATTTCCAACGATCATGAAAAGGGTTGAAATAGCACCTCCGAGAGCAACAACAGACCATTGTACTGCTGGTTCATCATCGTTGTCATCTTTATATAGAAATGGCGCATTATAAGCTGTATAATACCAAAAGACTGCAACATGAATAATCCATATACGCGTAAAGTTAACAGCCAAATGGAACCATGTTCGCTTTTCTTTGTATGTCTTAACAAATACACGATTCCAATTCACCTTTCCAAGCATTAAATAACGTTGCCCACGAGGTAAAGACATAATACTCAATTGCTTATCTTGTAATGTAATACGATCTATCATTTCCGGATACCAAAAAAGTTGATTGATATCATCATATCCAATTGTTTCAGCATGATCTTTTTCTTTTTTCACGAATTTTCCTGATATAACTTCATAACTTTGATTACGAATGTAAAGATAAAGAGGTGTTATAACATTGCGAAGATATTCTCCTTCTGGAACGTTTGATTTACATTCAGAACTATTATAATAATCATTTGCTAATTTGAAGATGAAACATAAACATTCACCCATAAAACGAACTTGTGATGCTTCGCCCCATAATAATAACCATAAAGCTAATTGGCGAACTCTTTCATGTTGTGAAATCGAATTCATTCGTTGAATCCATTGATCTTGAGTATCACTTTTTGAATCAATCATTGGAATTCCTTTTCCGGCATTTGAATTGGAAAGTGCGTCATCTAAATCCATCTTTGCAATAAAATACCATTTACGGTAATTAGCATTTACTCCTCCAATATAATCAGCATGAAGAGTTATTAAAGCTTGAGAGGGTGTCATCCTTGAAGCACGAGAATCCAACATGCACATCAAATGGTCAAACATGTTTCGCATGCTTTCTTTTTGGAAACCAAACTTATCTGTAAGATCAATGAAAATGTCTTCAATTCCTTCTTTTGATACAGGAATTTGATGATTATCA
Organism: Funneliformis caledonium; assembly: GCA_910591825.1. Classification (NCBI taxonomy): domain Eukaryota; kingdom Fungi; phylum Glomeromycota; class Glomeromycetes; order Glomerales; family Glomeraceae; genus Funneliformis; species Funneliformis caledonium. The sequence continues at coordinate 11,492 of CAJVPQ010000705.1, forward strand.
GAATTCCAAGCTGTATATACCGCACGCGATCGTTGATATTGACCAGGAGCATGAGGATAATCAAATTCAAAGCCATCATTATTGTTGTTATTGTTATTACTATATCCGTAATCATATGAATTATCTCCACCATGATTTTGTGAGTTTGAATCTAGACCGTTACGATTGAAATCTTGATGATTAAATTGAATTTCTTCATGAGCGGGATAAGCTTCAGCCGACGTATCACTATTATTATCATTATAATAATCCATCAATTCATAACTTTCTTGATTTGGTGAATCAATTCTACTAGAATTTTGTGAATCGTTACTCTCGAAATATGAAGCGGGCGATAATTGTTGGTTGTGATAATCACGTCGATTATTTGGCACACGAGAATAAGCGGGGATTGATACTGGTGTATCAGGTGTCACAGGTGATATTAAATATTGCTGCGGCTCAGGAAAACTAGAGCCTACTATTTGTGGACTAGGAGGACCTCGCTGTGGAATCGGTCCATATAAATTTTGTTGAGGAATTGTTGGAGCACGTCGTGGCGTAGGCCTAATGATATGATTTTGTGGTAATGGACTAGTTGGAGTACGATATGGCATATTATGATGAAATTGTGACGGTAATGGTCTAGGAGTGGGTAGGCCTCGTGGGCGCTGATGCTGTGGATGGAATTGTGAAGGTGGAGGCGGATATTGTGCGAGAGGACCACGTGATGGAAATTGATTTTGAGGTGAATATGGGCTAAAAGGATGAGGATTTCGTGGTCCATGAACACCAACATACCCCTGCGTCAATAGTTGTGGATGAACATTTAGCCTTGGAGGATTAGGTCTGCCATTATTATTACGATTATTAAATTGATCATGAGCCATATGATTGCTTTGCTTTCTAATTTTCTTTGTTAAGTATTAATATTACTGTAACAAAGTTGATCAATTCTTTCTTTAATAATTATTCGTTAACTTTTTTTAATTATTTAAGACAGCCGAAAAAAGAGAAAATATTAGTTAAAATTTTCTCTTTTATTTTTTCTATGAAACTAGCCAATTGGTGATGTTTATAATACTATTTACAACAGACAGAATCGAAATAGAAAGGAAGGTAGGATGAAAGTAATTATATATAAATTTTTTGACTAAAATTGAAAAAAAAAAAAGAAAATATTAATGAAAGGAATTATCAATTAATCAATATTATAGTGCCTTCTAAAAGTAATGCATCACCTAAGTTTTTAACCTTAAAAGCTTACAGCTCAAAAATTTTGTGATTATCCTCCAAATCGGATAGTGGATCCGGAAAATCGATATTCAAAGATCGACATTGTAAATGTTGCGACGTTGATCTTTGAAGATCGATTCACCGGACCTACTGAGCAAATTACAAGAATAATTGATGAATCTAAGCATTCTCAGATAATGAGTTATAAGCTTTAAAGTTAAAATAAAAAAAGAAATTGGTGGTGCATTACTTTTGGTTGCTAATATATAATCATGAACTTACCATACAACACTTTTTTTATAAAGATAATTTTCAAGATAATTTTTTATTACCACTTATCTTTTGAGGACACTATACACTGACAAAAACATTTGACCTTTTTTGTTCAAAAAAAGTTACAAAAATTAATTATATTTTCTTAGTATTCTTTATCTATAACAAGCCGGAAAAATTTAGAATAAATAAAATATTTACAAGAAGTATGGAAGGAGAGAGGTAATATGTTATGTTGTCAAGTTCTCTAAGGCCAGCAGAGTAAACACGAATAAAGTAAGAAAAGGAAAGAAAAGGAAAGGAAAGGAAGGAAAGAAAAGAGAAGGTAAAAAGACGGTAATTAATGATAATTAGACTTGGAGAAAGAGGGAGGGGAGAATAAAGCTAGTACAACTTCGGTCGAAAAAATTAAAATATACAGATAAACGAATCGTGATACCAATTATTTTAGTACAACAAATTAAACTTTTTTACTGAAAAGTATTGGGCTGAAATTTTAGTGCATAGGGTTCTGCATGATCATCCTCTCCATTGTACTACTATTTTGAAAACCACAGATCCTTGAAGAATTATTATTGTTCAAATTTACCATCGGACTTGACCATTTAAGAAACAGAATCTAATGGTTTTTCGTTTTTAGAATTATATGATTATATGTTATAACACTTTTTACCTTTTTTGAATTGGTTATAATCCCTTCATTTTTTTCAATTAGATATTCCAGTGTTTGACAGATCCTTATTTGCTAATTACAATCACTTTATAAGTATCATAATATGCAGATTTCAAGCTAGCTTTATTGGTATAAATATAACATAAAACCCAAACAAAAATTCTCTTAACCTTTCTAAAACCAGAAAAAAATTATACCAAAAACAAGAAACCTCTGTCTTTCAAAGAAACTTCTGTGATGCACATGGAAAAAAAATTTTAACAATATGAGATGGAGAGTTACACAAACAGAATATGCTTGCGAGAGACTGCTCGCAGAGGAAAGAAAGTGGATCAAACATTGAAAAATATTTTATCATATATAATAGATTTTTTATATGCAAACAAACAATTTTATGATCTATTAAAAATAAAATGGGTTTCGGGCGATAAAATGAGTTTAAGAAATTTTTTAAATCATCTGTATTATGAAATAATTGTTTGGTGATAAATCAATTCCGGAAATAATATATATTATTTGTTAATAAATAAAATAGGTAAGGTACAACTGCAAAAATGCTCTCATCCTAATCATGATTTATGTCTGCAATTATGATATAAAATGTATTTTGATATTAATCATTAAAGATTTTATCAAATCTTAAAAATTCAAATATACAATTGGATATAGACCAATCACGCATCGTCTCTAGATTCAATTTATCGCTCGTACATAGATAGTCCTTCGCTTACGCTCCGGACTAATAAATTTATATTTTAGGTCTTTTATAAATTTTTAATATATTATTTTATACATTTTAATTGATTAAAAAAGTAGTTGGCAATTGGATTAAGTCTAATTGTCCAATTTTTTATTTAAATTTTTTGGATTATGTACAATTGTCCAATTGTCTAATTGCCAGCACTGCTGTATATAGAAAATGGTTATAAAAAAAAATAAATAATAGATACTGTTATCTTACAATACTAACGATTGAAAATTAATATTAACGCAAGATTAACAAAGGATTAGCTTTAAGTAATATTTCAGGGAGAGCTCTGAAGGGTTTACAAACAAATATTAATTCAATTGATAGTATGTAATTAGAATAAACAATTAGGATTTTATTAATAAATAAAGAATTCAATACAATTATATTTGTTAGCATATAAGAGTTATTAGCATTTATCTTGTTTATGATAAAGACTAATTGAATTCTCTAATTATCTGTAAATGATATTTAAGAAAATTGTCTGTCTCTAATCAAATTCTAAAGCTATCTTACTTATACTAAATTACTATATAAATAAATAAAATACTAATTAATTACAAATAATAAATAATTAATAATATAATTTGATTAATAATATAAATGAAATTTCCAGCATTTTTTAGGTTTCTTATGTAACCTTCACTTAATTTATTTCTTTCATTTCGTTTTCTTTATTATCTAATGTAATAAAGTCAATGTGACTTCTAGTCATGTGTATTATATCATACCAGTTGATCTTTTGGATTAATATCCTCCTATTATAATACTTTGATTTATTTACTTTAAGTAACACTAATTCAAATAGAAAATTAGATACGCTATTTCGATTATGTTATAAATGATATTACTCATAAAACAAACCATTATGATATAGTATTTTTCATTAATTATTGGTTTTAATAATAATAGATATAATATTTTACTTACTCAAGCTCTTCTGATAAATGAAAATCTTAATTCTTATATGTAGATATTTTCTTAAATAATAAATATATTAGTATAAAACTAATAGTTATAATTACTAATTCTGATCTAGTTATTAATATTGCTATTCGCTATGCTTTTCTATTAATTTATCCAATTTATTATGTATTATATTACTCAAATTTGTATAAAATCTTAATAAATTGTTAGGCAACAATTATCAAGAATTTCTTATAGCATTTTATAATTATTACAATTATATTGTTAAGAAAATTTTTTCAATAACGATTTAAAGTAGTATTCCATAAAATTAGATCAAATCAGATTTTATCCAAATCTGATCTGATCTAATTTTCATTTTTTAGGTCCTGAATTCAGTATTGACATATGACATAGTCATATGAAAATTTTTATAATTTCATAGTCATATGTCATATGACTAAATATCATAAGTTATAAAATCATATAAGAGGCGGTCAGTATAAAAGGGAGAAATCCACTTTTTAGTCAAAATTTTTTTTATTAATTCACTCTGCTGATCATGATCATGTGAATAAAACTAGCTTAATAACTAAAATTACTCAAAATTTGTAGATTTTTCCCTTTTTTATTAACCGTTTTTTATATAGGTTAATTAATTCTAGCCAGAATTATAAATAAGAAATTGTCTTATTTAAAGGATATATAATGTTATACAAAGATCAAAAAAATTTGTGTAATATTTTTAAAATCTTAAATTTATCATTTTAAGAATTTATGTAATCAAATTCTTTTTTATGAAAATGATTTGATTAATAATTCTGACCAAATATAATACCGGCCTAAATTAAGAAATATATGATAAATTCATAAGTCATAAGATATATTTAAATGATAAATGACTTATGACAAGTCATATAAATTATATAAGTCATATAATGTCATACCATATGCCAACACTATCTGAATCTGATCTGAATCTAATAGATCTATTAAAATTTAGATCTAATCTAAATCTAATGAATTGAATCTCAAATATAGATCTAACAGATCAGTTTAATTCTAATTTATAAAAGAAACCTTTTCAGCTTTAAAAGAAATCCGAAATTTATTTCTTTTTAATAAAAGAAACTTTTTCAGCTTAAAAAAAAATCTGAAAATTCTTTTCTTTTTAATGAAAAGAATATATTTTTAGGTTTAAAAGAAGTCTGAAAATTCACTCCTTTTTAATGAAAGAAATCAAATTTTTAGCTTTAAAAAAATCTGAAAATTTATTTTTTTTTCAATAAAAAAAACTTTTTAGCTTTAAAAAAAGTTTAAAATTTTGTTCTTTTTCAATAAAAGAAACTTTTTAACTTTAAAAAAATCTGAAAATTCACTCTTTTTAATGAATAAAAACAAATTTTCAAATTTAAAAGTATCTAAAAATTCATTTCTTTTTAAATTATTAGCTCTAAAAAAGATCTAAAAATTTATTTCTTTTTAATGAAAAGAATTTTTCAGCTTTAAAAGAAATCTAAAAATTCATTTTTTTCAATTAAAGAAAATTTTAACTCTAAAAAAGTTGAATTTAGATCTAATAGATCAGATTTAAATTTGAATCAGAATTTGAAGAATCAGATCTAAATCTAAATCTAAATCTGATAGATCAGATCTGATTCAAATTTGAATCTAAATTAGATCTAAATTTAACAGATCTAATCTAAATCTGATCTGTCAGATTCAGATTGGATTCAAATTGATCTGAATTTATGCGAAACACTAATTTAAAGACCTTATAAGAGATTATCTTAATGTAAAATATATATGAAAATTTTTATAAAATAAAATCATATTGAATTTGTTATTTATAAATTTAAATTTATTAAAGAAATGATTGTAAATTCTAGAATTAAATCTGTAAATGCTTACTTAAAAGATTATTATATAATTTAATTTATCTTTATGTAACCTTATGATTAAAATTTAAAGACTTCTTAATTTATAAGATAAGGAAAATGAATATAAAATTTGATATTTATTAGAGCTTCAAATCAGATCAAATCAACCTATTACCTGATCTGATCTGACCTGAAATCTAAGTTAAATTAGTAGATTTTAAATTAATTTCAGATCAGGTTAATAGGTTGATCTAATCTGATTTGATTTGATAAAATTTAAGTCAACCAATTATTATTCTTAAATAATGGTTTTATTATTCAATTAAAATAATATTTTTATCATTCTTGAACAATGTTTTATCATTTTTGAATAATATTTTATTATTCAATTAAAACAATTTATTATTATTTTAAAATGATATTTTATCATTTAAAAATAATAGTTTTATTATTCTTAAATATATTTTTATTAATCAGGTCAGATCAGATCAAATTAAAATTTAAATCAGGTCAGATTTTTATTTGACTTAACCTAATTCTCTTAGTTTAGGTAACTTGATTAACTTGATCTAACTAACTTGTTTAAAGCTCTAGCATTTATCTATTTTTAATATATAAAATCAAATAATATAAACTTTTTATTTGCTAAAATTGATAAATCTCTTTAATAATATTTTATATCTATGATATTTAAAAAGTATTATGAAAATTAACCTATCATTATATTATTTGATAAATTTGATTGAACTTAATAATGAAATAATAGAAGAATCAACATTAATAAATAATAATAATAAAGTAGCAGATATTAATTATTCATAAATAATTTTAAAATAAATAATTTAATTTATTAAATTATATAATATGAAAAAAATATAGGCAGTCAGTATTAAAAATATATTAAAGATTAAATATTATATATTATTATTATAAAATTGGAAATATATTTGTTTTTGTCTTTCAATTTTATAAAATAGTGTTATTTTTTAAACATTATTTTCAAGTTATGTTAATTACAAAAGATATTTTATTTTACATTAAATTTATTTTAATATAGTAATATAGTAAAAATAGAAATGATATGTAGGAATAATTTCTAAATGTAAATAAGTTTTTACAAGAAGGTTAACAAATTATATATACTAATACTAATGAATTTTTTTAAACTTATGTTTATTTAATCAAATTAATACAAAGTTTTATGATAAAAGACTATTAATACTTAAATAATGAATTATTTATAATAAATTATATAGAATTTATAAGAAGATTTTAAATAAGGTATTGCAAAAATAATTTCAGATTCAAATAGCTAATCTATTTATTAAAAATTTTCTTAAATAATGAAGATGATAAATAGAAAGAAATTTACTATAAAAAAAATTTGAGTAATAAAAAAATTTAGATCTATTAATACTATTATTATAAATCTAAAGAAGAGACGTGATAAAAGATGTTCATTAGTTTAAAAGGTTAAATCAGCTCATAAAATTTATAAACCTAATTTAAAGAATTATTGATGATTTAGAAAATGTAAAAAGGTTGGATATTACTAAAAAAATTACAAGGTATTGGTATAATCCAAAATATTATATAATAATTAATTATTTATATATATATTGTTTATTTGTTTTATATTTATATATTTATAATAATTTTATTGTATTATATTAAACTATATGATGAATCACATATATAATAAGCTTGTATTAAATATTATACAATTTTACAAATTATAATATGGGTATTTTGCAATAGAAAAGAAGGAAACTATCAAAAATTTTTTTCAAGTTAATATTAATTTTGAATTTATTTTACTAAAAAAAATATTTAGCTTAGAAAATTTTTTAGTAATTTCCTCTTTTTCTACTGTTTTTACTGCAAAACATCTGTAATGAAAAACCTATATTTTAATTAATAAATTTTAATTTTATAAAGCAAAAAAAATTTTTTTGGTAGTTTTTTCTCTTTCTATTATAAAGAACCTATATAATTAATATTCATATTGAATTTAATTAATTATCAGTAAAAAAAAACTGAACCTATTAATAATATTAAAAGTGAAAAAGAGTATGAGAAAAAAGAATATGAAGAAAAAAACAAAAAAGAAAATAAGCAAAAAGAATTATTTTATTATATTAAAAAAATCTCAATTGAAGAAATTAAGAAAATTAAATATGAATTAGAAAAGTTAACATTAGAAACTGAATTATAAAAGAATCCTTTTATTAATATAAGAAAACAAAGAAAGGAACTTTTTATACTGGAAATCTGATAACACAATAAATAGAAAATTTAATAAATGTATAATTAAATATATTGATCTATTTATTTAGAAAGATAATCAATTTGAAAAGATTAATATCCTATAAAAAATTTGCATACGTTTTTTATTATTATAAATAAGTTTTGTATACATTTTTTAAAATTTTGTATTAAATTTCTTTATATTTTTAAAAAATTTTTTAGCATTTTTTATAAAAAATGACGTATAAGGAATTGTTAATTAAAAATATATAAAAATAATAAAAAAAATATTTATTACATTAAAAATTATAAGGTTTTTACTATGAAATTATATATTTTTAATAAAAAAATATTTTTTTGCAATTGATTCTATTAAAAACAAAAGAATTAATGAATTTGTTGTAATTTATAAAATTTGTACTTATTTGTTATTATTATTATAAATAGTACTCAGGCTGCATATGAGAAAAAATTTAAGTCTTTAGCTAATATTTAATACAAACAGGATCAATTACTAAAAATAAATATAAAATAAAAAAATTATGTTTTATTATATAGAAAATTATAAGATTTTTATAATGAAATTAATATACTTTTATCAAAAAAATTCTATGTTTTTTTAACAAATTAATATTTTTTGCAATTGATTTATACTAAAAACAAAAAAAATTAATAGATTTATTATAATTTATAAAATTAGTACTTGTTTGCTATTATTATTATAAATAGTATCCAGACTGCATGATAAGAATGTTAGTATTTTAACAGTTTAAAAAAATTTGAGTCTCTAACTAATATTTAGTACGAACTGGATCTCGCTACTCAAAATAAATATATGGATTTAAAATGTTTAAAGTCTTATTTCTTAAAACAAAAAAAAAAAAAGAATAAAAAAATAAAAAAAATAAAACTAATTTAAAAAAAATAGTTGAAAAAATAGTAAAAAAGTAAAAAAAAGCAAATAAGCAAAAAAAAAAAATGAAAAAGCTAAAAAAGTAATATAAATAAAAATAAAAAATTTTCTAATAAAAAGAGAATAGAATCATTAGTAAACATAAATTTGTCAAAATAAATTGTTAAAAATATATTATTAAAGAATATTTATATTTACAATTTTCTACTATTAAAAAAAAATACAATTATTATTAAGTATAAATTTGTCAAAATGTTAAAACTTTTAAAGAAAGTTTGTATTTACTACTTTGAGCTAATAGCTCTACTACTGCTACTGCTAAAAAGAAAATAAAGTTATTATTAATGATAAATTTGTCAAATGTCAAAACTTTTAAGAAAGAAAATTTTATTTATTACTTAGAGCTGATTGCTCAGCTACTGCTAAAAAGAAAATAAAGTTATTACAAAGCATAAATTTGTCAAAAAAATTTAAACTGTAAAAAACATTTATATTTATAACTTAAAGCTGATTACTCTGTTAAAAAGAAAATAAAGTTATTATTAAGTATAAATTTGTTAAAATATCAACATTTTTAAAGAAAGTATGTATTTACTATCTCTTTCATCAGAAGCTTTTATGCCCTTCTTTCCTTCCTATAAAAGAAAAAAAATTAGCAAAGCAAAAAAAAAATATATAATTAAGCTTTAAAATTAATATATTATTATACCTCTTTAGAATCTTGTTGATCTTGAACCTGTTTATTAGTTTTAAATTCAATATTATGTTTATTTCCTAAAATATATATATATAATATTTAAAAATATATTGTAAAAATTAAAAAATTTTATTAAAATATAAATATAAAATTCTTATATTTACTAGGAGTATCCCAAAAACTGTATTGAATATTTTATAATATTCTTAGGCTAATTTGCCCTTCTTTTCTTTAGCATCTTTTGATTTCAATAACTTTAAGTTCTAAATAAAAAAGAAAAAAAGAAAATATTTATATATAATGTATTTTTTACTTTATTACCATTTTTATCATTTTACTTATATCATATTTGATAACCAACAATGAAAATTTTCTCTAGCATTGAATGTCAGAAAAATTTGTATTACATTTGTTAATATTTTAGGTAATATTTGCTCAAAATTTCTTCTTTGAGTTATACAAAATTTTGTGGTAATTCTAAAATAATTTTACAAATTAAAAATAATTGATATAATATGGGTCTTTGCAATAGAAAGGAAGGAAACTCCAAAAAAATTAAAATTTTAGTTTATAAGCCAAAAATGTTTCAAATACTATAATTTGTTCAGATTTATTATTAACTCATTTTTTATTTTTTTTTGAGTTTCCTCCCTTTCTATTGCAAAGACCCCATATATAAAATAATTTATATTAAAATATTTATAGCATTTTTATCTTTTTGCTCTTTTATAAAAGTGACTATTGCTTCTTTTGATTACTTAACTTGTGGTAGACAATATTTTAGAGCAGAAGCAAGAGCAGAAGCAAAGTTTGATGATAAAGTAGGAGTTGATGAAGATATTATAAATAAAAATAAGTTTTGTTAAAAAAAAAAAATAAAAAACAAAAACTTTTTTTATATATTTAAAGTATAATTACACATAAGAGTATTAAATTTCTAATACATCAGCATTTATTTTCAATATTATTTATTAAAATTTAATTTATGAAAAAATTCAAATTTCTAACTCAATATAAATACATCAGTATTTATTGTTAATATTATTCATTTAAAATTTAATTTACGAAAAAATTCAAATTCTAACATGTCAGCATTTATTGTTAATATTATTCATTTAAAATTTAATATTCAAATTTTATAACATAAATTTCTAATTCAATATAATAAAATTTCTTATTAAATTTTTTTAGGAAATGATTAAATTTTTGATCAGATTAAAATCAACATTAATTAGAGTTAAATAATGGAAAATAATAGAAATATCAAGAAAATATTAGATTAAATTAAGGATTTTAATCAGTAATTTTCTGATTATTATATTTTAAATCCTTTTAATTTAAAAAATTGCTAATTACTCAAATAGAAACCCAAACTTCTATTACATCTTTTTTAATGATAATTATTTTTTTAAATTTAAATATCACAATAATTATTATTTTATTTTTTTATATTCTTTAATTTACTTTTTTTCATTGACTACTTAATTTTGTTAAAAGTTGTCTTTTAAATAATATTTCATTTTTTTCATTCTTTTTAAATAAATTATGAATTATTTAAGTTAAGTATCTCAAGTAGTAATTTCAAAAAATAATAGGAAGGAGCAAGTAAATAGGAAAATGATAAAAACCTTTAATTAAACTTTCAGAGAATATTTTTTTTTTATTTTATTTATTATTTTATTTTATTTTTAAAATGATCTATTTATGAAAAAATATATGGAGCTTTATATTTTATGTTTTCTTAGTATTGTTAAGCCTAAACATTACGTTGTTAGGATAACAAAGATTATTTATTAATAGGGAGTTTAAGTTATAAATTATGAAAGAAATAAACATGAATTTATTTAAGTTGAAGGGTCAGGTCATCTTTATTGATGATTTATATTTTAAAAAAATAGATATTTGCAAAGATTAAGATTATACTTTATTAATTATATGATAGAAACTTTAGTTTATTAGGGTGATAATACAGGATATTTATATAAAATACAATTATAAAATAAAGATAATAAATATAACTATGAAAGTAAATATAATAATGATAAATGTAATAATAAATATAATAAATATCACAATGATAATCATGATAGCAGTGAAATTGGTAAAAATAATGATCACAATTTTCCTAATGATTATTGGTGGCATTAATTGGTGCAGTCATTTAATGATGTAAATGGTTTATCACTAACAGTGTGGAGAATATAATGTGAAGTTCAAATTATTTATAGTCAAACATTATTATTTAAAAACATAATAAATTTTTTTATTATTTTTTATTATTATTTTTTTTTTCATTTTTAAAATAATTTATTTATGGGAAAATATATAAAGCTTTGTATCCTATATTTTCTCAGTGTAGAGAATATAATGCTAAGTTCAAATTATTTATAATTAAGTATATAGATGCCTGCCGAAACCTCCTCAAAATAATTTCGTTATATCCTTTTCTATATTTTTAATATAGTTTCAACAGTTTCAGCTTTCGTCGTATTAAAAGATTTTGTCGTATCCCTTATTATAATTTTAATATAGTTTTGTTTAAGTTGCAACTGTTATTAAGAGGTTTCATTCCTCATCATTAGTTAAGCATTATTATTCAAAAATATAATAGATTTTTGTAAATATTTTTTATAATATAATATCAAATGATAAATTAAATTTAATTAATAATTAACATCTTTAATAATTAGAATACCTTATCTGAAAATTTGATTAAAGAATCAAGAAGATTGTATAGGAATATATTTACATAAGGAGATACACAATATTTATTTGATAAAGATTTTCAAAATTATAAATCAGTGTCAATAAATAATTGTATTAAAAGTAAAGTAGATCTTATTTTACTAATACCAAATGATATTGATAGAATTGTTAACTTAGACATTTTGAAAAATTTAAAAAACTTTAGTTTTATGATTAAGAATTTAGAAAAAAGAATTTTAGAATTAATAGTACAGTCAACTCTCTATAAATGCACCACCCTCAGGACCAGACATAAGCATGCATTTATAGAGGGTGTGCATTTATAAAAAATATGTTTTTAAAAAATTTTATATTTT
>CAJVPQ010000706.1:0-24103 GCA_910591825.1 Funneliformis caledonium
TTTTGATTAAATAAGCATTACTAATTACCATAAATGGTCTTATTTTATTATTTATATTCTAAAATTAACTGATTAAAGTCTCGCGAAAAAAATATGCAATATTTATGTCACCTCCCTGTAAATAAAAAGTCTAATGATTATTATCACGTGACTTGCCTTAGTTATCTTATGTGGGGGTGGGAGGTCAAGCTTTATATTAAATTGATATTATATAATAAATGTCACTGCCCTTAATGACAAGGACTCCAATTCTGTTAACTTCAAATTCAATAATAAGGATATCTAACTTTCACTACTACACCATAAAGAATCTACAAGATATTTAGGAAACTAGATATCCTTTTTAACAACAACTAATTTGTTATTAAACAAATTTTTGATAAATTTACAAAATAAAAAATGTGCTTAACAAGAAAAAGCTTACAGTTACACATATAATCACAATCTTTAATACAGTAGTCATTCCTTACATATTTTATAAGACTAAAATTATATTTGTATCTCGTTTCACTTATGATATTCTTATGATATCTTTTAGAACTTTTTTTAAAAAGAAATTGCGTCTTTTAAGATTTATACTAGCATCTGTTATTCACTCAACCTTCAGATACAATCTAGCACATTTCTATGACAAACAAATGCAAGCTAAATCATCTGATCTTTTAAAGATGATTAATGATATACCATACTTAGTTTGATCTCACAGTTATGTAATTTATAACTTTAACTATTAAAACAGTTACTATTATCTCCTTTAACTGACTGGCTTACATTAAAATAAGATCTTTTAAAAACTAGTAGTCTGATTTCTTGTCTGCTACAAAATATGATAGCTTTAACTTTAATAATATATAGATAAGAACTACAATTTAAGACAAATTAAAAGTAGCTCACTTCTTATTTCACAATTCTTTCCTCTAAATATATATTGGTTAAATGTATCTAAACTATATTTACTATCAATTTTATATATTGATCAACTTACTACTATAGATGATTTTAACTTATTTACAACTTTTGATCTTAACACAATATATGACTTAGTATTTCATAGTACTAATGATTTACCTGATTTGAATCTCTTAATCAATAATACTACTAGATGATTATCTAATAGTTATCCTCCTTACGCATTACTTATTAAAGCACTAACTCAACCTACCAATTTTAATATTTCAACAACCAATCTAACTTTTATAATCTTTTGATCTAATTAATATATGACATTTATCTTAAGTAAAATAGTCAAAATTAAAGACACAATTATCTATGTATAATACTATCTGCTAAATCAATCTAATTATCACTAGATGTTTATTATTCCTTGTATTAGATGTAATCTTTTTGATCCTTCAGCTCTTATACCATATAATTAACACTATTAAACTACCTAAAATATATTATTCTGTATTTAAAGTCTTTCACAAACCTCATAAGAAATGGTATTGTAGTCTTTTACATCTAATGTTCTAAAAATTAGTCTTGTTAACATTGACCTTTCCATATTAATATCCAGCTAAATCTTTACCTAATTTATCTATTCTTCTTTTTGACCAACTATTTATTAATAGATTATATTGTCTTAAAATTCAATTTACTAATGCTGACTTTCTTTAATTTTATACTGATAGTTCTCTTATATCTTTAGAATCTCTTAACTGCTGGATAAGAATTATATGGTTACAGACTGATTAGAATTAGTTCTTACTCTTCTTTAATATTATACTTATTTTACATTTCCCTTACTTTATATTAGCAGAAATAGTTACCATTTTTACTGCTATTTATACTTTATCTCCTAATGCTAACATTGAAATCTGTACTAATTCACAAGCTACAATTGCATCATATTATAAGATCACTATATTATATAAAGTATCTCTTTCTCTAAATTCTGCATTTAAATTTTCTTAATTTCATATTTAGATAACAATGTTGCACCTTATTGTCACCCATAATATTAAATTAAAACTCACTAAAGTTAAAGCTCATAAAAATGACCAATTTAACAATCAAGTTGACATTTTGGCAAAACAACTTACTGGTATTTTTTTAGTATGAATAACAATCATCTCAATCCTAAATACTTTATATGTTATAATAATACACTAATTATTACCCTTCTCACTTAATTATCAAATACCTATAACAAGCTTTCTGGGCTAAGACCTTTCTAACTCTTCCATAACTTACTAAATATAGTGATTTTCACATTGATTAGCAAACTTTATTTTATATTCTAAATGACTCAAAAAATGCTAAGATTATATCATTTGACGTATGTAAAAGAAAATAATTTAAACTTAAACTAATTTTACAGTTATTTTCTAATTTAAAGCAAATATTTGATATCTATAGACTTATACCTCAAACAACTGTTTTTGCTATCACTCAATAATTGAAAACTTTACACATATCTGGATTTGTCCTAATAATTCAATTGCTCTTATCAATATCATCAGAAATATAAATAGTCATTCATATCTCACTTAAAAAACCTCAATAGACCTAATAATAATATACCAATTAATTATGTGAATTAGTCTTTAATATGAGATTGTAACGCATTAAATAATAATCTTTATTTTATTGAAAAATTTTCAGATTAATCTAAACTGTTTAGAACTTTACTTTATATTATTAATAAATATTAAAATTTCAAGTTTATTTATATATAAAATTTTTAGTATTTAATAATTAATCCATTAAATAAATTGATAATAATTATAAAATTATTTATAATAAAATATATTTTAATAATAATTCAATTTTAATAAAAATAAATACTTTAAATATTTATTTTTATATATATATATATTAAACAATATTACTTTTAATAAAAATTAATATATCATTGTTTTATAATAAAGATGATGTTGCAACTAGTTACAACCAGTAATAAATAAGCATCATTATGGTTGTAACTAGTTGTAATATTAACAAAAATTAAGTTGCAACTAATTGCAATCAGTGATAAATAAGCATTATATGATTGCAACTAGTTGCATTGCTATCTTTACTTTATAATAATATAAATCTATAAAAATATTAGTATATATTATTAAATATAATATTCTGATTAGAGTTAAAAAATAAAATAGCATTTTTAATATTTGATACAAATAAATAAATGATCATTATATTATATAATAATTTGAGATATTTGCTATTATATTAGATATTTAATTAAAATAATAAATTAGAAACTTATATAATAAAACAATTAAGATAAACAAATTTTATTTTTTATTAATTTAATCGATTTTAATAAAATAAGTAAAGTTATATATCATAATGATTTACATATATTTTAAAGTTTGTAATCAGTGAATAAATTTATATTATATATTTAATATAGCATTTTCATTTTTTAATACAAAAATTTATCTATAATAAAAATTGAATATTTTAGTTATAATATTTTTTTTCACTAAGTAAACTTATTATGTATATTAAAAATATATATTTTAAATTATATGATTTTATATTTATTCAGATCATTATGGTATATAATGAATTACTAATTATCTTATTAATTTGAATAAAAATTTTATATTTATTATACAATATTTTATATATGAACTTGAACTCTCTCAATATAACTTTTTCCTAGAGGAGAATTTAATGAACATTTTTTTCAACAATAGTTTTATAAAAAATGACTACCTAATATAAAGAACTTTTTAAATTTCAATGTAATAAAATTATAAATGCTTGGAAGTGTAGTTTTAGTGAAAGAAAATAAGTGTTACATTAGCCTGCACAGAACTCAGATTTAAATCCTATAGAAAATTTATGGGATGAATTGGATAGAAAAGTTAGAAAAACATAATCACTACCAAAAAATCACGATGATTATAACAAATTTTGCAGGAAGAATGGTCAAAACTTAATGAAATATATATAAAAATTTGTTGATAACATGCCACGTTATTTTTGCAGTTATTGAAAATAAGACAATTTTACAAAATATTAATGATAAAATTATAATATATATATTTAGATGATTAATATAAAAAATTCGTGAGAGAAGGGTCCAGAAATGACGTAATTTCCTAAGAGGGATTTCCTTATTTAAAAGTAATAAAATGAGGGCAAAATCAAAATGAAGTAATTCACCTAAGTTATAAATTTAAAAAATGAGCGACATTGTGTATGCCCGATACTGTACATATAATGAAATCGTGTAGATCTTATTTAAAAAGAAAGTAAAAAAGGTATTTCATCGATGTCCCTTCGCACCCATTGATTAAAGACAAATATAATAGCCTACTTCATATCACAGGATAATAACTAATTGCAACTTTATAAGTAAAATAAATTATTATTTTCCGTTTAGGTATGAATGTATTGCCTTGTGCCAAAATATTAATAGCAATTTGCTACTGCTTGATTTCCCCAATGTCACAATTTAGTTTTGCAATAAGCTCGGCCTTTCTTTATCACTTTGCTCTAGTTTTGTGAGTCTGACAGCAGTTTCTTCCATAGCCTGTTTTACTTTCGGCCTTAACCTCGACATTCTCAGCCAGGAGCTTGGACCCTCTTTGGATTTTTATTCAAGCTTTAGCATTCTCTCAACAAAACTAATTCGGATTGTATGTTTGATAAAATTTTTATATATTTAGTTAATATATATCACGTGCGATCGAGAAGATAAACTCACACAAGATTATCTGACTTTAAGATGTTATCAGAATTTACTGCGCATTTATACAATAATTTTTTATTCTTTCGATGCATACCTATATTGGCACATTTAAAAAGATCATAACACAAAAGTAAATCTCTTTTTGATATTATTAATATAAACTTACGTCGAATTTTACAATTTTAATATTTTTTTTTAATTCACATCATTATTTTAGAAAACCATAGAAATTTTAAAAAAGCTACAGATGAAGACGATAAAGGGAATAAGAACAAGCTTATAGCTTTAGGTTATTTCATGAAAGCGTTAAAATGTATATATTTAATTAATATTAAGATTTTCTCGATTAGATGAGATAAATGAACAAATGGGAAGATTATCGAATACCTCAATCGGGATAAAATTCTAAAGCGATTTATAAGCAGCGAAAGAAAAAAATCCTCAGGTTAAGAAAGATGCTATAACAATGAATTTTTCTGTTTTTTTTTTTTTTAGAGAAATCCATAGAAATTGTAAAAAAGCTACAGATGAAGACGGTAAATGGGAATACGAACAAGCTTATAACCATTATATATGGCTTTGGAAAGCTTGAAATGTATATTCGTTTTTCCAAAATAAACTTTCCTCGACCAGATGAGAGAAAAAAAACATAAAAATGAGCTATGTGAAGAAAAATGATAAAGATGGCGAACAAAAATAATCTTTAATCCAAAGTATAAATAAATGAATTTATTCAAAAATTGAAATACTTCTGAGGTATGAACTTACGTCGTGCACGTTTGGAGTAAATTATTCGAAATTAATAAATTAATCAATAACATAGTTTAATATATGACTATTTCGTTTTATTAAAGCAAAGTCGCTGGAAATATGATTCAAAAAAAAATCTTTATATTTTTGGCGGAGATATCTTTGCGGAGTTTCTAGATCGACCTCCAGAATTAACATAATCGGGTTGGCGCAATGATTAAGATATCTTGGTTTTTATTTTCGTTCGCCATCGATAATATAAGTCAAGTTGATGCGGAAGCGGTACAGAAAAAAAAAAGATGATTATCTTTTCGTAAAGGACATTAAAATCCGTAAAATAACCGGATCAAAACGGTTAGTTAATTATATAATAAATACATAAGTTAACAATGATTAACGCAATAAAAGTTCCAAGTAAATTTGTACAACTCACTGTATGTATTTAATTGAAAGGCAAAGTTCTAATTTTCTTACTTCAACACGCACGAAAAATATCGTCTGCGAACTAGGGTTCGGTTGACTTTTTATTTAAAAAATTTAAGCAGTTAATCCATTAAATAATAATAATAATTATTGTTTTATTGATAGATATCTACAGTAATGGCCACAAAAATTACAAATGCAAACTTATTTACATAACTTTCAAAAATTTTAAAATTAAGAATAATATAACGATATTCACATAATCATGTCTTAAAATGTATTTTTAAAATCATACGAAATATATAATCTCAAAAAAAAAAAAAGCTTTTTATTTCAGACGAGAATGATAGAATAAAAAACTCAACTCTAACCACCAATCTAAACCATACTTAAGTTCCTTAAAATTTAGATTATCTATCCTATAGATTATCATGCGATATTAGCTTTACGATTAAAGCTCAACAAAGTTTTTTATTTTTAATTCTAAAAGTTCGAAAGGAACAAAAAATGCAATTCAAAAACTTAATGATTTTCGATGCTAATTTTAAAAAAGATTGAAATTCAAATACTTACTTAATGATAATACATTTAGAATGATTCTAAAAGAGAATGTCTTAAGTTTGCTTATTCAGAAAACACAAAAGGCCTTATTTCTGTATATATAATGTTTTTTTTGAAAAAAAGGTATGCAAATGACAAAAAAAAAAAATTGAATCAGAAATGGAAATCAAATGTTTTTATGTTCAATGTAATTTCTAAAGAAAAAAATATTAGAACTCTATCTTCTAGTTAATCTTTATTTGTAAAACATTACATCGACATGACATCGCAACAAACATCAAAATTCCACTTTAACTGCTACTAAATCATCAGTACCATCAATATTTTTATCTTTCCCGATTGGAATTTTACCAGAATTAAGATGATCTTTAAGATGATTTTTCAATTCTGATTTTTTACTAAATAATTTCTTGCATAAATTCCATTCACAAAGATAATTCATTTGCTGGGTTGATTTAGTTGGATAGTGTGGAATTGGATTTGCAGTTACCTTGGTTTTCGTATCAGTCAATATGGGGTAGTGTAAATTCAATCTTCTTGAAGGTACAGAAGTTATTGCAGCGGATGTGATTAAAGGACCTCCAAGCGATCTTTTACCTTGTACAAGACGTAGATGAGGTGGTAATTGTACTTTTGCATTTGCCGAAGCATTGGGTTTTTCTGCCAATTTGGAGAAATGAAGATTACGAACCGACTTTGTAATTAATGGAACATTTCTAGCTTGCACAACATTAGTACTAGATGCTATTAATCATTAAGTTTCAAATATTAGTCACATAACTTCCAAAAAAAATGGAAAGCATTTTTAAATCAAGGAACTTTACCTCCTTGCGCGAAGTTATTTTGATGAACCCGTTTTTCCGGATTGACAAGCTTTTTTGGGTTATCTCTATGTTGAAAGCTTAGTCTCTGCAATGTTGTTACCTTTTCCGCAGATTTGGATTGAACAGCGGTATTATTTGATGTAATATTATTATAATTCTTCTTATTATTATAATTGACGATACTTGGCGAATTTGAGAAAAAAGTTAATGATGATGTGGTCTGAACATTGCCATTGTTGACATTTGAGAAAGATAATGATTGGTGAGTAGTATCGTGCTTTTTAAGAATATCTCCAACCGATCGTTTTTTTATTTCAAGCATTAGTTTGGCAGTATTTTCTGCAATTGTTGAATTTTCCTCGGCCATCCTCAAGCTTGTTTCTTGCAATTTGTTTTGTAATTTCAAATTTTCAATTTGTCGGTATAACATTTCATGATCTCTATTAGACTCTCTCATCTTATTTACTTCCTGTTTGGTTTCTTTTCTCAACCTATTGATTTCTTCGTTAACATTGCTTCTTTGTTGAATTAAATCCTGCAACGAATTTTGAAGTTTTGTGATTTTACAATAATCTTCTCTCATCATTATAGCACCGTCTCTCATTAAACATGACCAATCTGCCTTCAAATTTTTATTTTCATCTCTAAGTTTGTTCAATTCTTGAGCTGACTTCTTCAAATCATCTTTAAGTGATTCTCCCTCTGTGTGCTTTCCCATGACAAGCTTTTTAATTTGAGTATATTCTGACTGTAATTTTGTAAGTTCCGTTTCAAGGTTTGTAAATTCCTTACTCTTTGTGACAAATTTATTTTGAGTTTCTAACCATTTACTATATAATTTTTGAATACTCTCATGATATTTTTTGATTACTTCGGACGATTCCGATTCAGATTGTGGTCTCCTTTCAACCTCAAGCCTGAGATGATGAACTTCTCTAGCATATTTATTTTTTTCTTTGATTAATTCATTCTTCTCTTTCTCTAAAGTATCATTCAAAGACTTTGCCTTTGCCCATTCATTCATCCATAAATCTATGTTTGATACAGTTGGTTCCTTCTAAGTAATTTAGGAAATGAATTAATAAAAATCTTAGGAAATAAGATAATCATGATGATTAAACCTACCAGTCTTTCTAAAGGCAATTGGTAGAATGGGTGATTATATGAAGAAGAAGAAGAAGAATCATCGATGTCCATTGCAGTAGATCCAGACCCATTATTTTGTGAATTCGAAGATGATTTTTCATTGGCAGTAGGTTGTTTATTAGGTGTTGAAACCTTTTGAGATGGTTGACTATCAGTAGATTGGTTGGATTGCGTAGCTTCGTCATTGGAACTTGAATTTTGCACAAATGATTTATGAAAGTAACTGGTATGTCGCTTATCAGATTGAATCTGAGCACTTGTAGTTGAAACATTACTTTTGGGAAAATTATCAACAGGAACCGGAGTTCTTATACTGGCCAACCTGTTTGCTAGTGGCAAATTTTGTTTGTATGTCGACGTGCTACTACTGGCCAACTTTCCTACGCTTGATGAGGAATTCACTTTTCCAACATTGGGAGCAACACCGGAAATGGTAAATTGAGATGGTGCCGGTGCGATTTTAGCAGCGATCGGACGAAATTTAGAAAGGCTGGATGATGTTGAATTTGCAGAACCAGAACTCGATGCATTTTTATTATTGATTCGGGAATAAGCTTGTTTTATAGTTTCTGAATTCACATGGATAGCCCCTGAATGTGTTGAGCTGGTAGGTACACTGTGTGAATTTAATGAATTACCACTAGGAAGAACTTTATTGGATTGTGTCGCCGATTCATCAGGTTGTGAAGTATCTTTTTTGTCATTACCATCATTACAAATTGTTGTTTGTAAAACTGGAGGTTCTACATTGGAGATGATATTATTCGTTTCGGGAACAGGAACAATTTCGGTTTTCTGCTTCTTTGTTGTTGAATTATCATTTGAATCTTGAACATGATCCGGACCTCGTTTATTTAGATTGAATAATGAAAGTCTACCAGATTGTGAAGGAAGGGAATATTTCTTTCCATTAATAACTTTATTTGCGGAATGATAACCGTTCATTAGAAACTTTGAATTATTAAAAACACTTGAAAGGGATTCATTATCATTATGTTCTACTATTAAAATATTACTTTTTATCGGGGTGTTACTAGCAATAATCGGTTGTATCGGGCTTATCTTGACAAGCTTAACCTTAGGGGAGAACTTGATTTTATGAAAATTGTTGGCATCTTTTTTAGGTTCTGATGATTGAGATGTATTTATGTGACAATATTTATCCAAAACTTGGTTAAGCTGATTGAAATTTATCTTATCATCAACTTCATTAATTTTATCATCTGTCTTATCTATGTTCATCACTTCGTTATCAGGCTTATCATCCAGATCTTGCACATCATTTTGTGGGGCTGCTTCTACCAAGATTTCAATTTCCTGATTCGGTTCTTCTTGTTCTTTCTCGTAACTTTGTTCCTCTTCTGTATCCTGGTTGTTGATATTATTTTTTTCTTTTTCCCAGTCAATCAACAACAATGGAGTACAATTTTCTTTTGGTTCCTATAATATTTTATAATGAAATTTGTATATAAAAAAAAAAAAAAAAGGTAAGGAAAAGAAAAAGAAAAAAAAAGAGGAAGGAAACATCCTAGAAAAATGATATTTTACCCAGCTTGAAGGCCAAGGGTTTCCATTTTTATCATGACCAAGCCACTTTATAAGGTAATACCATTTTCCATCTTCTTTCTTTTCATCCAAGATTCTTTCCGCGTCAAAATACGACTCTACTTGTTGTTTCTTTGGGGCACTTTTTCTTCTTGTCATATTTAACAATTTTTTTTTAATGCTTTGATAAAAAAAGTGTTTGCGCGAACTTTTTTTTTATTTTTATTTTTTTTTTTAAAAAAAAATTACCAAGATAAAACTAAAAAAAGGAAAACTCGAAACAAAAAAAAAGGGGGAAACAATAAAAATGTTTTTATAGACATTTAGGAATCGTGTAACGGGTGACAGATCATAGTAAATGTCATCTATTGTGTCACGATGTGATGATAAACTGATTAACACATGCGATGAATCTACCCAATTAAAAGTTTTTTTTCCTTGATTCGTAATGATCCACAATTTTTGTTATTTATGATTGGTTAAGAATCTTTACCCAATTATTTCTTTGTTGATATGATTCCGATCTTCCCTTTCTGATCATAGATACGAGAGATAAACATTTGCAGCCTTCCAATGAAATTAAGACCCTTAATCATCACCTACAGGCATTCAAAACAAAAAAAAAAAAATGTTAAAAAAAAAAAACGAGTTTGGCGTAATCGCATCTTATTACATCATTATACGCATATCCATTTTAGCCAAGTTTCAGCCTCATATGGAAACGATTATTATGGTATAGTGTTTTATCTAGAAAATCTTTAAGATATTTTGGATAAGATAATTTGCACGTAGGGAAAACCTTTAGGGAAACTTCCCGAACGTATAAAAGTCGATGAATATTAAGAAATTATCGACAGCATCGGGGACTTATAAAATGTGACGACGGGTACTGAGGCTTTCTTTCCTTTACTCATGGTTTAAAATTTCTTTGAAGTTCGACGAGGTTCCATGGGGTGAAACATGGTTCATGTGATAAATAGGGTTATTTTTATTGCCTCTTTATGGTTAAGCCTACAAGTTTGTCATGTGAGATAAACAATAGATCCATAACGTTCGTATTGTTGGTCGTGGCGCAGAAAGATTTTGGAGATCGGCACATATCATATTTCTCAACGAGAGAGAGGGATCGATCTTATAAAGACCTTGAAGGTTTTGGAGGAACCAATCCGGTGGAAACATTTTATACTTCACTTAAAAAAAATATAAATATATATATAAATAATCAAAATCATTCGGTAGTTCTTTATTAATCTCTCTCTTTTTTTTTTAATAAAAGGGATTAAGAATTGAAATATTGATTGAAGTTTTGCGATGCGATAAACTTATGCTTTTTTTGATGGCACAATTCGGTCTTTGAAAAAAGAGTGCTAAGTTTCTGTAAAATTTCAAAAATGTAGAATCTGTCTTCTTATTCGATCAAAAGAAATGAGATATAACGTTTGTAGAGCATATCCGCATATAGAAAAGTTCGTTTGCAGCCATATGAGAACTTTTAAAATTTAAGTCCCTTAAAATTTGAGAGTTAAATTGCCTGTAATCTGACATGAAAGATTCATTTGGATACAAAAAAAAAAAAAATAAATAAAAATAAAAATTTACTGAAATCATTGATTGTTTCCGTGTTCAAGAAGAATTGTTTTATATCTAAATAAACTCGATTGACTATTCTCAACATTTCTTGGAACGGAGATTTCACCTTTATACAAAAATTTTTCACACGTGAAATATTTTAACTACCTGAGAACTCCTTCATCTTTACATTATATTTTAGCTATGTTGAACTCGGACTTTTTTTAATCAAAATCAACCAATAAAGCATGAATTGAACCAAACCAATCTTGAATTAGAACATTATCAGGGAAAGTGAAATAGACCGTGTATTATTTTTTCAACATTATGGCTTAATTTATATACATCTTTCAAGGTTTTTATCACATGTATCTTATTAAAACAAGAAAAAAATTTACTGAGCAAAAAGTTCATAAATTGTTTAATTATTGATCATGAATTATATTGAAGGTTTTATTGATTAAATGATATCAAATACGATACATTACTCGTATTTGTATAAATCTCTTCATATTTCATAACAGTAAAGAAAAAAAAGTTCAAACGTCAAACATAATATTTCTCTTAAAAAACAATTGATGTTAAAAGTTATTTTTCGGTAAAGATCTTCACATTGAGCTGTACATAAAAGGGAATATTATATCTAATTTTGGGTATATTAATTTCACATTTGGATAAATTAATTTATCCCGTGATCATCTTTGAAAAATTTCGATCTTTGGATTAGATTGAATAAAAAAAATGATGATAATTAAAAAATAATAATAATTAATAATTAATAATTAACAATTAATAATAATAATAAATAATAATAAATAAAAATAATAATAATAATTAATTAATTAATTAAATGTGATAAGTTACTTATTCTTTTTTTTTTTCTTCCTTGTATAACGTTGATAAGATTAAGATCAATCAATTATTTCCTTCATAAGCAGACGCATGAGACCCTTGTTCCTCACACGTGATTTACACATGTTATGAACCTACATTCCTTTATTTTTTAGACATCGGACATGGAATGACAATGTAATGAGATTTCATGAATTGTTGTTACCTCTCCTTGGAATTTCTAAATTTGCACACGCGAAACGACTTGCGTATACCACAATACACAATGATGATCGTATTTGAATGACGTTAAAATTTTTCTTTTTTGGCGCCATTTTTGCCCCTAAAATTCATTCGAAATTACGACTATTGTGAGGTGTACTTTTCATACAACAATAATAATATAAAAAAAAAGCGCCGATTGCTCGCATAATTACGAGTTAAAAATACCGAGTTTTGCGAAATTTGATCGATTGTGTGTATCAAACCCGTTAAGGTAAATTAAATTAGTAATCACCGCATAAGATTATCCATCTTACTTTATTTGGATAGTTGATGATGATACTCCTGGTAAATGACGGATGGGTTTGTCCGGTGCCCACTGTCCTATGTTGCAAAAAAAAAAAAAAATAAATAAATTTCGAGATGATCTCTTCTATATTCAAAAAACAAGACCATTTGATTAATTTCCCTGACAAAAAATGAAATTATCATTACCAAGCCCCGCAAATGAATAAAATAAAAAAAACTCCTCACGAATTAAAAGATTATACAATATATATATATATATATATATATATACATGACCGAATTCAAAAAATTTTTATTTTATTGTTTTTTTTTGAATTTCACGGTACATATCTACTAAAACTAATTAAGAAACTGTAATTTAATTTATTTGTTTGTTAATTAAAATTTATTACCATAATTGAATTTTTTAAAGTTAGGGAGTTCATGTTTCCAATTCGCAGCCGATGATAAATTCATTACAATTTGTGACTCATAAAAAACGTTCCGAAATAAAATTTTTTTTTTTTAGTTTTCCGAATAAATCTTCTTTCTGTTTTTTTTTTCATCTCTGACATAAAAGGTTTTCCACACTAGCATCGAGCATTAATTATTACACCAGCATTTTATACATGAAGTATACCACAACAGCATATAGAATTAATATACAACATACATACAATAGCATATCAATACATGAGAGGAAAAAATTTAATTAGAACGGAAATTTTTAATTTTTAAAAAAAAAAAAATTTTTTTTTTGATAATCAAAAAAAAAAAAAAAAAAATTTTTTTTCAAAATTATATATATGATTTGATTTTACATCATTCTTACATCAGTTTTTGACTTAAAGGAACGAAACTCAAATAAAAAAAAAAAAAAAATCCTTTTATTTTTCAAAAAAATAAAAATTAAACATATCGTATTTCGAATTCGATTCTTATATTTTTGACGAAATTCCCTTCCCTCTCCATCTCTCTCTCTCTTTTTTTATTGATGAATCGATCTCTATTTTTAATCTGAACGAATGAACGATTTTATTTTTACGTCCCTTTTTTTCTTTTTAAGAAACGATTTTTCTCACTCCTTTCCTTAAAAATCATCTTCGATTTAATAAAACGACTTTAATTTTTTGTATATATCGTATCGAAACGAATTAAAAGTAAAATAGTATTATATCAAAACGTATTACATTAATTTCTTAATATTCTTTTTTAAATCCAAAAGTAATCACCTTTATTATCCCTAATTCTTTCCATTCTTTAATCTCCTTTTTATATATCTTTAAGATCATGACAAAACAAAAGAGCATATTAAATCAATCATTAACGATCTTAACAACAATAGCGGCCTCTTTAACCCCTTCAGTACTTTCTCCACTTATCTCCTCACTTTCATCCTCCCCAACTTCACCAACGACAAAACTTCCAAAGGAGCCACCGCCAACAAAGCAAACAAAAAAACATCACCGTAAACTTTCATTATTGTATAAACAAATTGAGCACTTGGAACTAAAATTATTATTCAAGAAAGCTTTCATCGAAAGGGAATTATTATGTAAATTGGAATTGGCTAGAAAGATTAAAGAAGACGCGAGCGAATTCGAATTAAATAATTTGGTCGAATTAAATAACATTAGGTCGAGATTGGTCTTCTTACAAACCAGGGATAGACAACAAATAACCAAAGATACCAAGAAGAAAATTGAAAAAAATAAATTGCCAAAGAAGAATTCTTCTATCAAGAAGAGTAATTATAAAACAACTTCTTGTTCTCCTTCCAACAATTCTCTTTCGATTCAAGATTACAAAAATTCTTCTTCCTTCAACGTCAATGTTTCTTCGAATAATAAAAATTTAATTTTGGAAAATTTGTCAATAAATGAATTATTAAATTTATTAGATCAAAAAGAAAACGAAATGAATTCCGCTATCCAATCATCTCAAAATCAAATTGAAGAATTATTAAAAGATGCTTATGATTATTTAGAAGAAGAAGAATATTTAAAATTAGATATACATGATATCAAATTAGAAATCGACGATTTGGAAACAATGTGCATCTAATTATAAATTGCGCTAAAAAAAAAAAAAAAAAAAAAAAATACATTTACGGGGTAATTTGGCAAAATCTTGTTAATGGCAAAAGATTCGCATGTTTGAATTGATATAATGATCAACATATGATATGTAAAGTATGTACAAAATTTTTATGAGGAATGTAATTATATTAATGTATTAATAATATGAAATTAAGGATCTTTAAGGTTTAATAATATGTCTGTTTAAACTACAATTTTATTCAAAACTCATCTATTATAATGCTTTATAAAAAAAACAAAAAAAAAAAAAAAAAGAAAATTATTTCTTATATGAGTTGTCTCTAAATAAACTCAACGAAATTTAACTCTATATATGTATATATATACTGTATGCCTCTATTTTACTAATATTTTAAAATAAAAAAAATAATCCAACACTTTATTACCAATAAAAAAAAAGATTTATTTACCCTTAACGTTAAACTTAATAAAATTAATTATGCTGGCCTCCTGATCCATTTTCCTATTTTACTACAAGCATATGTTGTGCTCTTACTTAATCCAGCTGTTAATATTCCTTTTAAACTTTGTGATAATACCGGTTTAAATATAATGTCTCTCAATCCTTAATAAATTCATTATAAAAATTAAAAACGTTTACAATAATAAACCAATATGAAATTATTTTATTTTATTTTATTTGTTTTTTTTTTTTTTTAGAAATAAAAATAAATAAAAATAAAAAATAGATAAAGAAAAAAAAAAAAAAATGTTAATAAAAGATTAAATTAAATAAATCCGGAGCAAAGTGTTTTAACTTACCAGTATTTATATAATCGACATGATTTCCTGAATTAGCAATACTCTTACAAGCGTCAAAATCATCTAAATAAATAAGTAAATAAATAACTTAAAATACTTATAATTTAATAACTTTTCCTTCGATTGATTCAAAATCTCACCTGACGGCCAATGGATTCCTTTCCCAGCCAATACCATTCTATGTTCCTCTTGTACTTTATACTTTAATGTTCTAGGTAATTTCTGTATCATTTGTGCTCTTGCCTTTGGACTATCATCTTGCTATTTATTACAAAAGTTATTTAATAAAAAATCCTTAAATCTATTTATCAGCTAAAAAATTATACTCTTTTTACCTGCAACTTCCCATTTGCGACAAAATCAACGATAGGTAATCCTTGAATTAATCCTCCATATAATAAATTAAAATTATTCATTTGTCTTGATACAACATTCCTTATCTTATTGGGATTTTCTCCGAAATATTTACGAAAATCACCTAAACATAAATCATCATCACAATTTATTACTTTACTAAAAAAAAAAAAAATTCCATGACAACTTTCATTTGTAAATAAATACCTTTAAATGATATGGAAGAGATTGTTAGATAAAGTTCTTCTTCCGTAAAATCTTTTGGTAATAAAAGCAAGGCAGTACGTAATGCACTTGCTAAATTTACTTGTTGTGCTAATCTGACCCTTGCATCATCGCTTAATATTTTAACTGGTTTATGCATTCTACCTGCTAAATAAAGTGTTTCCCAATTTAATAAGTCTTTACACATTTTATCTATTGAAACGACCCCATATTTAATCAACTAAGGGATATAAAGGGGTATTAATTTAATTATTTGATAATATTATTTGAAAAAGTTTCAATTGTACATACCGTATCTTCGACTTTGACATATGGATTATAATAAATACCCGCACCAAATTTTTCTTGTAAAATAG
Source organism: Funneliformis caledonium (assembly GCA_910591825.1). NCBI lineage: Eukaryota > Fungi > Glomeromycota > Glomeromycetes > Glomerales > Glomeraceae > Funneliformis > Funneliformis caledonium. The sequence continues at coordinate 16,604 of CAJVPQ010000706.1, forward strand.
TTATAGCACCGCTACCTAAAGTGCCCATAAAACTATAATGATTTCTATTTTGATTAATGTTTAATGAATGCCAATGTTGTGGATGTCCAACTGCAAATATAAAATCAATCATGGGTTTATTCTTAAAATAAAATAAAATAAAATAAATAAATAAATTCACAAGCAATATAATAATTTTTTTAATAAATATTTAATGTTTTATCACCTTTTTATCGTAACCTTGTTGCGGAAATACGCCACTACCATAAGCAATGACGTATCGGATAGGTGCTTGAAAATTATGCAATAATTTTTTTAAACGTTCCTTAAATTCATCATCAATTGGTAAATTTTGATTCTTTCCAAATTTTGGATGTAATCTCAACGAATTATTTGTTGTTATCCTAATTTGTTTTGAGGTACTTGCAACCCTTAACCTGGGGGGTGGTGGTGGTGGTGGTGAATTAGTAGTCGGGCTAGAAGAGGAAGTTGATTCAGTTGCTGGTGTCGCGCTTAAATTTAGTGTTTTATGTAGTGAACGAAACGAACTTGGACTTTTAGTTTTATTTATTGCTCGAAATGTTGAGACTCGAAAAGTCATCGTAGTTGATACAACAAAGAAACAAAATTGTCGGTTGAAAATCACATTTAAACACTTGTTTATATTTATATGCTATGTATCACAAGTGATGGGAACATTTTGTTGTACGTGTTCCCCGACTCTCAAATCAGAACCTAGAACCTGATCCTCATCAAACAAATCAATTTATTTTGAAACCAGGTACTGTTTTACTAGCCTTTTCGGGAAATTTGTTGGACATCACATGATCAGTCACAAAAAAAATATTACAACTTTTTTACATAATTAGTCCGGGAAGTCTATATAATTCTATGCTGGATATGCTGGATGTCCGCTCCCCCCCCCCCGATTGACGTAAATCTATTATGGGTGTCCGCACGCTCGAATTCGAGTCGTTTCGTGATTGGTCCCTTAACAATGGTTTCCTAGCCGGAACGAAGAGAAAGACTATCGAGTCGATTGCACAAAAATCTCGATAAAAGCTACCGGAGTGAAGTTAAGATTTGCTCCGGACTTAACAAGTTATGAAAAAAGTATTAAAGTAAATAAACGATTAGGAATTCGTAATAGGGTTAGTCCGAATCTTTAAATTTAACTTTCTGCATATTCTTTATTGATATATTTAATTGGATATAAATACTATTTATTTTATATTTATTATTCGTTTAGGACAAGCCTTAGCATTCCTTATACTTTATTCCATTATTGTTTCGATTCCGAATTAAATAAAAATCAAAATTTTTTTTTTAATTTGAGAATTTGAAAATTTTGATTGGTCACCAAGAAGATTTAATAATTAAACAAGTTTCAATATTGAGGGCCCATCACAATCTTTTTCCGTCTTGAATTATTGATCAAAAAATTTTCAACTAGGAGTTTTCCACTTCACAAACCATAAACATCGGAAACATCATTGCCAATTTAGCTTAGTCAACCAATTCTCTACTATTTACGTAATTAAATGATAGTCATAGTTTCATCACAACTATTACTCAAATAAGTACACTATTCAATAAACATACTCGTATTTTGACACGTGATTGTACTAAAATTTCGACTTAATCATCTACACGTTTGCAAATATGAAAAAAAATTCAGTTAGAAAAGGCGTCTAAAAATAAAGTTCATCTCAAAATATATAACCTCCTTTTACTTACCATACATATGAGAAGAAAACCAAATTTTTTCAAAGATTTTTGATTCATCATCAATTTCCAACATTATATACTGTTTATCAGAACTCGTCGTAATGTTACCCTTTTTCTCAAATATATCATCATCGTTGTTAACATTACATTCTTTTTCGTTTCCGTTTCCTTTAACGTCAGAAGCCTTTTCTTCTTCTTTATTGCTCCCTTCTGCTTCATCGTCATCACGAGCATCACAATAAGGTTTTCTTTCATTTCCGATAATCCAATAAACTGTACCGGGCGGATATAATTTTTCATTTTGCATATGTTTATAAACATCTTGTCGTGCTCTCCAAAAGAAATTCTCAAACTCTTCTTTATCTTTTCTACCTTCTTCGGTATTTGCAAAAAACGTTCTACTTTGAGTAATCTAGTACTTTACTTATAATTTTACTTGCCGTTTCCTGTCCTTCTTCCCCACCTTTTTGTTTATTAGATCCCAAAAATCTTACAAATCTCTTACATGTCCTAACGATAATCGACAGACTAGATCGGTACCATATACTCATCGTACCCCTTAGACTAATATAATACTTTCGGTCGTATGATCTCTTATTATAAAGAAGATGGTTGATAATTACTTGGATTTTTTGGTGTTTTGTGTGTGAGAATCAATTATACTATCAAATGGTAAATCGGTATTAGACGCGAACGAAGATCTATGTAATCTACCACGTTCCTTCCACCTCTGTGATTTAATTGGGAACTTTGGGAAAAGTATTTTATCAATAATAGCGATTTTAAAATCATAAGCGCAAATACCAAATTTTGAATATCTTTTTAAATTATGAAGTAAAGGAAAATAACTTTTCATCTTCGGTTTGAAATTCATATTCTTCCAAATAAGGATTACTTAATCTCCAGTAGCATCTAAATAAATGTCACTTAAACGTTTAGATTTTTCATCCGACATACTAAATCTAAAACCGGGTATTTCTTCTTTTGGTGTCAATTCACCTATAACTATATATTTGATTTATTTGATATAATCACCAATTCTTCATCCCCTTCATCTTCAAGTAACAAATATTCTAATTCATCATAAATGTTTTCTTTCATATCTTCAGTCTCAGCTAAAGCCTTGCCGCATCCGTGGTACCGAACAAGGTGTCAATTATGGTCATCGATTCATTTGTAGTGCCAAAAGCGAATTGTGCCGTATCAGTCGCAACTCCAAACTAACTAATGCAACTTGTCCGGTTGATGTAATAGAGTCGTTGATGTATCAATAAGTCTAGGATTAAAAAAAATATGCAAATCTTTTGTTATAAAGGATCAAATTAGAAGGGAATATGTAAGAGAGTGATAGATAACAAGATTTATTAAAAATTTTTAAGAAATTTTTTTTAGATGACTTACCCGCATTTACCATCCCTTGATATAGTTTGAACCAATCTATCCGATATTACACCGGTAACAGTTTTCGCAATACCCAAACCAGCCCTCATAGATAATTTTGCGGTTTCCAAGGAAAATCCTGTAATAAGACTTGCCAAATCTAAATCAGCTCAAGAAGCTGTTGTCATTCTATTTATAGTTACTGCAAGATCCGAATCTTTACGAAGTATAAGTGAACGTTCTATATTATTGCTACTAGCTGAAGACGATTCTGATTCTTTTTTCAGTATCATCTGGATGTTTGTTCACAGATTGAGAACGTCTTCTACGATTAACGGGCATCAAAAGATTTGGAAAGTCCTGAGGTTGAAATTGTAAGAACCTTTCCTCTTGAGTAGGTAAGCTCATGCGTGAAATAACGTTATTAGCCGAAACAGTATCTGTTTTATGCGACTCCGAAAATCACCTAAACATAAATCATCATCACAATTTATTACTTTACTAAAAAAAAAAAAAAAAATTCCATGACAACTTTCATTTGTAAATAAATACCATTGAATGATATGGAAGATATTGTTAATAAAGTTCTTCTTCCGTAAAATCTTTTGGTAATAGAAGCAAGGACTTGCTAAATTTACTTGTTGTGCTAATCTGACCCTTGCATCATCGCTTAATATTTTAATTGGTTTATGCATTCTACCAGCTAAAATAAAGTGATTCCCAATTTAATAAGTCCTTACACATTTTATCTATTGAAACGACCCCATATTTAATCAACTAAGGGATATAAAGGGGTATTAATTTAATTATTTGATAATATCATTTGAAAAAGTTTCAAGTGTACATACCGTATCTTCGATTTTGACATATGGATTGTAATAATACCGGCACCAAATTTTTCTTGTAAAATAGTTATAGCACCGCTACCTAAAGTAGCCATACAACTATAATGATTTCTATTTGATTAATGTTTAATGAATGCCAATGTTGTGGATGTCCAACTGTAAATATAAAATCAATCATGGGAAATAAAATAAAATAAATAAATAAATAAATAAAGACACGAAAAATATAATAATTTAATAAAATCTTTTAATGCAATATCACCTTTTTATCGTAACCTTGTTGCGGAAATACGCCACTATGACGTATCGGATAGGTGCTTGAAAATTATGCAATAATCTTTTTAAACGTTCCTTAAATTCATCATCAATTGGTAAATTTTGATTCTTAAAATTTTGATGTAATCTCAACGAATTATTTGTTGTATCCTAATTTGTTTGAGGTACTTACAACCCCTAACTTGGGGGTGGTGGTGGTGGTTGTGAATTAGTAGTCGGGCTAGAAGAGGAAGAAGTTTATTCAGTTGCTGGTGTCGCGCTTAAATTTAGTGTTTTATGTAGTTAACGAAACAAACTTGACTTTTGGTTATATTTATTGCTCGAAATGTTAAGACTCGAAAAGTCATCGTAGTTGATTCAACAAAGAAACAAAATTATCGGTTGAAAATCACATATTTATATGCTATTTATATGCTATGTATCACAAGTGATGGAAACATTTTGTTGTACGTGTTCCCCGACTCTCGAATCAGAGGCCTAGAACCTGATCCTTTATCATTGTATTTGTTAAACGTGAACTTTAGGTACTGTTTTACTAAAGCATAGTCTAATTAGGTTTATTCTGGGTGACACGAAAATATCCCCGCTCGAAATTTGAGTCGTTTCGTGATTGGTCCCTTAACAATGGTTTCCTAGCCCGAAGTGAGTCGATTGCACAAAAATCTCAATAAAAGCAAATACCAGTGTAATGTTTTTTAGTTAAGATTGCTCCGGACTTAACAACATATTATAGATTAGGAATTCGTCATAGGGTTAATCCGAATATTTAAAGTTAACTTTCTGCATATTCTTTATTGTTATATTTAATTGGATATAAATACTATTTCTTTTATATTTATTATTCGTTTTAGGACAAGCCTTAGCATTCCTTATACTTTATTCCATTATTGTTTCGATTCCGAATTAAATAAAATTTTTTTGAGAATTTGAAAATTTTTGATCTAAACTTACAAATAACATAACAATCTTTTTCTGTCTTGAATTATTGATCAAAAATCATTTTCTCATACAAACATCATTGCAAATTTAGTTTAGTCAACCGATACTCTACTATTTTCGTAACTAAATGATAGGGTCATAGTTTCATCACAAATGACACGTGATTGTACTAAAAATTAGACTTAACAATCTTTCATTATGATCGCGTTGGAATAGCAATTTTACGCCCGAAACAAGTTAAAATTTCAGTTCGATCGTTTGTTTTTATTGCGTTCACTTTCAACGATAAATCGAATTCTTCCGCTCCGTTAGCAGATATCAATTTTTTTGCAAAAATCGCTTCGGGACTTAACAACTGTCTCCGTTTCTTAGTATAATTTAATTACATGCAAAAAAATTCCTTCAAAGAAAATAAATCATATCACTAGTCGAGAAAAATTAATTTATATCAAGATAAAATATGTGTATACACAAATTTCATTTTTAATAACAAAATAAAACAATAATTAAAATACAGAGTCATTAATGTATATTTATGGAAAAAGAGATGATATTTTTTTCTCTTGATAGTAAAATGTATAAGTTACAATTATGTTACAACTTCCTCAATACGCTTTCTACAAAATATGAAAAAAAATTCAGTTAGGAAAGGCGTCTAAAAATAAAGTTCATCTCATAATATATAACCTCCTTTTACTTACCATACATATGAGGGAGATGATCAAACATCATATGGGAAGAAAACCAAATTTCTTCAAAAATTTTTGAAACATCATCAATTTCCAACATTATATACTGTTTGCCAGAACTCGTCGTAATGTTACCCTTTTTCTCAAATATATCATCATCGTTGTTAACATTACATTCTTTTTCGTTTCCGTTTCCTTTAACGTCAGAAGCCTTTTCTTCTTCTTTATTGCTCCCTTCTGCTTCATCGTCATCACGAGCATCACAATAAGGTTTTCTTTCATTTCCGATAATCCAATAAACTGTACCGGGCGGATATAATTTTTCATTTTGCATATGTTTATAAACATCTTGTCGTGCTCTCCAAAAGAAATTCTCAAACTCTTCTTTATCTTTTCTACCTTCTTCGGTATTTGCAAAAAACGTTCGACTTTGATAATCTAGTACTTTTCTTATAATTTTACTTGCCGTTTCCTGTCCTTCTTCCCCACCTTTTTGTTTATTAGATCCCAAAAATCTTACCATATTCCTTAAATCTCTTACATGTCCTAACGATAATCGACAGACTACATCGTTACCATATGCTACTGAAGTTACCAATGGACGTACCCGTTTTGATAACTCGGCGGACATTACACATGGTGTCGCAAAAGCGTATGCGTGTACTCTACGACCACGTGGAAGACGTGACCATACTGTCGTTTGACGCGTCGTAGGCGAAGCCAACAGCAATGCCAATAAACTTGCAACACCTATGATGAAATGAGAGTTAAAATTCGTGAAGATAATTGTGAAATTATTTAGAAAAGGATTTCGAGCGAGCGTAAATGGAATGGAATGTGCTCTAAATTGAAGAATTACTTACCAGCACCAAGGGAATGACCAACCAACACCAAACCATAACCTTCATTAGCTTCTAATTCCCTTTTCAAAACTTCATAAACACCGGTTTTTCCGGGTTCAGCAAGACTTTTTGCAACTTGAAACATTCCTTTATGTACTTTATGTTTAGTTTCAATGCCACGTTGTACATCTTCGGGTAATTGAAACTCTTCATACTCACAAGTAAGGTCAACAATTAAATCATGTATACTCATCGTACCTCTTAGAGCTAATATAATACTTTCGGTCGTATGATCTCTTATTATGAAATAAGATGGTTGATAATTACTTGGATTTTTTGGTGTCTTTGTGTGTGATGAATCAACTATACTATCAAATGGTAAATCGGTATTAGACGCGAATGAAAATCTATGTAATCTACCACGTTCCTTCCACCTCTGTGATTTAATTGGGAATCTTGGGAAAGGTATTTTATCAATAATAGCGGTTTTAAAATCATAAGCGCTACTACCAAATTTTGAATATCTTTTTAAATTATGAAGTAAGGAAAATAACTTTTCATCTTCGGTTTGAAATTCATATTCTTCCAAATAAGGATTACTTAATCTTTTAGTAGCATCTAAATAAATGTCACTTAAACGTTTAGATTTTTCATCCGACATACTAAATCTAAACCCAGGTATTTCTTCTTTTGGTGTCAATTCACCTATAACTATATTATTTGATTTATTTGATATAATCACCATTTCTTCATCCCCTTCATCTTCAAGTAACAAATATTCTAATTCATCATAAATGTTTTCTTTCATATCTTCAGTCTCAG